>JAQGBW010004012.1:0-14771 GCA_034698625.1 Julus scanicus | reverse complement strand
AATTTTGCAAGAAAAAACTGCAATTTCAAAAGTAGAGCTTTCATAGATTTGTGTAATACCCTTAGTTTTTTCAAAAACGTGTGAAATTTAGACTTTTGCAATTGCCGCAAAAACTGACGCCTCAAATGGGCCTGCATATAGGCCCTAAATATGTGCTATTTATAATTTATCCTGTAGGGCATATTCCACTTAAACATTACAAATTTACTAGCAAGCAATATACAACTTTTTTCAGGTCGAGATTATCGATATTTGTTCACAGAGATATCATTAAATTCACAGATTAGTTAACCTCAAAAAATTAATTCTAACTAAGATAAGATAATATGATTGCATTCTTTAACTGCCCTATTCCTTGACTGCTATATAGTCAACTGGAGCAAGCCACGTCAAAGCAATGGAAAACTTTTCAAGCATCAGTGCCTTGATCCAAATCTTGACCAAGGTAGCACTTCTTTGTTTGCTACTAAGATCGGCTTCATGCAACCTAAGTTATCAACCAACAATAACAGCCAATGAATGTGATTGCTCAGATTACTACTACGATCATGGATCACCACCTTACCACCATCTGGGTTGCGAAAACCTAACCACAGAAGAAGAGGTCTATTGCTTTCAAGATCTTATTCTCAATGCTCAAAATATCTCAACCCCTGACACAGCAATGCATATCAGCATCTACTCCAGTGACATTGGTCTGTTTCCCAACGACTTCTTTAAACCTTATAACGTTACTTCATTGGAATTGAACACATGTAATTTGCTCGATATTCCTTTTGGTCTCATCAATCCAATTTGTGATAAACTAAAGCGTTTGATAATCACCATCAATGAAGTCACTACTATCCCTTCTAATGGATTCTTAAACTGCTCTGAACTCTTCAGTTTGAACCTCGACTCCAACCTGATATCTACAATTAATCCTAACTCTTTTTCTGGCTTACCAGAATTAGCCAAGTTAATTCTCGATAACAATGAGCTGAAAACCTTAAGTAAAATTGATGGTTTGGAAAACATTAGAGAAATATCTTTTCATGACAACCTGATTAGTGTTGTGGATATAAATGCTTTTGAAGGCATGACAAGATTAAAAACTTTACAGCTTACCAACAACAGTATATCAGTCCTTGAGGATGGAACATTTGACTCACTTGAATCTTCTAATCCCACCATTTATTTAGAAGGTAAACATTTTTTTGTCCGTTGTAAAAATTAGAGAAGAAACCACATTGTTAAATTCAATAAATTGTACTTCAGGTAATCCATTTTTCTGCAATTGTTCACTGCAATGGCTGCAAGATTGGCTTAATGAATACGGAACCAGTGACGACCCATATTGTGTGGCACCAGTTGAAGGACCGTTGAAAACTACAGATTTCTGTTGATAGGTAAACTGGGAATACTTCAATTCAACTCAGTACCCTACAGTCAGCAAATAAATGCCATAATCGAGGGGAGTCGGACCCAAGTTCACGAGAATGCCCCTACGTCAGTAGTGACTTTTGACATCATTGTTAGATTAAATTTCTACTCAATCTGGACATTCGCCAGTACTTAAATTAAAAACTGGACAACCATGAAAAGTATGTTTCTAATTAGTGGATAAATTATAGCTCGAGTATTTCAATTTTTAGAAGTGGATACCTATGCAAAACTTTGAAATTTGCACAATTTCAATCATTCTGGAAATGATTTTATTTCTGTTTTCGTAATAAATATCTTAACTACAGCTTTATTTACAATTAGAGTTTCAGAAAAAAAAAGCTAAGAATTATATAACAGTTTCACACCACATTCGATAATATTAATATGTGATACACATTTCTTGTTTTGCTAAGGATTTGTCATCGACAAATGAGTACAAAATATAGTCACCCTGACACGTATTATTATACATAAATGACTTAAAACAAGATGAAAAAAACAAACAAATAAAAATCAACAAAAACAATTAAAAATTGTAACAACGTGACTAAAATCCAATGAATCAGTTGAGACGATAGCAAAACAAAATGAAAACTTCGGTCACAGCCGGCGGTATGCCTACTTAGAAACACAACGGATATCTTACAGGTGGGAAGTAAAATGCAACCGTAAAAGTAATAAATACAATTACAATTAAAAACGACACTTGAGATATAACCAAGAATTCTGGCCTTGTTCATGGAATATGAGAAGAAAAAAAAGTTATATACAAGCGCGAGGTATACCAAAATCGTTTGCGACTCATCTTCTACTTTTCTTTAAATCTATGATATACATCTGACACTCATCACATTAAAAACACCCCACTTTGATATATGATAAAAAATCAAGTTCTATTCACTCATCCCAAATGTGCAATTCAAAACTTGAAAACTTGGAACAGCTGTCATACCAACAGAAATCATACACTTCAGATATTTCCAATATTATGAACACACTATTTAAAATACAAGACCTCTCTTATCCTCCACAACTGATATAATTTGAAGAAATCTGTCAGGATTACATATGCGACACATGCTACGGGCAAAGTGTACAAAAAGGTTAATACGAAACAAATAGGGCCCAATAATATCTAGAATTGCATATCCCGTAACAAAATTATAAGAACACACGATATATAATCAAGTATTTTTATAAATAGGCACGCACTTTGTAAACTAACATTCCATATTCAAGAAGAGAGAATATATAAATTTATAGGACCATAATTATATGGAAATACTTGTCCTACTCCTTATACTGTATGTATGAAAACATTTGTCCATATACAGTGTATGACAATATATAATATTACCCATATATATATATATATATATATATATATATATGAAAATTCGCATGGCCATATTAATGGGAGAAACCATATGGACACATTATTGTGAAACCATGAATATGGCACATATATTGACATACAGTACATAAGAAGTGAGTATATAATTACTTAATAAAGGTAATCTATCAAAAATTGAGATTTTATCTTCTCATTTCTTGAATATTTAATATCAATGTGCTGAACCTTTGTTTTTACTTAAATCCCAGTACGCGTCCCGATGCATATGTATACATGTATGTTAAATATTAATTTTTTTGTGCACAGGTTTTCGATCAAATTCCAATAAATTAAATCACAAAGAGCATTTGGGCTCCTGGATCAAAAATACATTGTCGTTGAATGATTTCATCAAAACAAACTAACAGCCCAAATTGTTCATCATAGGCAACAATCAAGATGTTTTTGAATGTAGAATGATCGTGCATTTTAACTAATAGCAACACAAAACTTAGGAACACACAATTGTTACTTTGTAACAGCATTTTGAAAAAAAAAATCCAAAACGTGATTATGCATCTTAATATATAGTGAATATCAGTTGATAACATTGGAAATTGGGTGGTACATGCAAGTTTCTCAAGTAAAACACAGTGCATCACAACCAATTAAAAGCAATTTCAAAGGGCTTCCTCCAAAAAAAAAGAAGAAAAAAAAGCAATAGGTACTATTCACTAGTCAGTTGATTAACCAAATTCTAACAACTCATGGTTAGCAGGATTGGAAAATTCGGAAAACTGAAATATTGACAGTTGAAGTATGTACATGATGATCATTTAAAGCTGGGTATCCACCAAACGAAACTTACCACACAAAAAACATACACTTACAAACATTGATGTGTCCAGAAGTGGTTGAGTGTACGGTCATGAGGATCGAGTCAGAGTGGGTTTGCGTGTTTTTATATCGATACCTGCATGTGGAAAATTAAGCATCAATAGAAGTTCCAAAATGTGTAACCCTGTGGTTGCGGGGGTCGAGTGGTTGAGTGCACGGTCATGAGGATCATAACCGTCGGCGACCACATGGAAGCATCGATATAAAAACTTGCAAGTCCACTCTCTGACTCAAACTGTCAGCGTTGATGAGAGTTCGAGTCAGAGAGTGGACTTGCGTGTTTTTATATGGTTGTGCTCGATGTAAAACTCTTCCTCTGATCGAATCCTGGCTCTGTGTCGGGTCTAGAGAGGGGGAAGGGGGACTGATACCCGGTCGTAGGTCGTTACGTGTACGGTCTTTTGGCTTTGAGGTACTCCCTCACTGATGATTGATAGTGCGCGATCTAAAACTTCCCCTGATTGAACCTGGGCGTAGAGAGGGGGACTTACCCGGTCGTAGTTACCGGGCCCGAATCCGAGCTGAAACCCAGGGGTGTGTAAACCGGAGCTTGGAGCGGGAGGGGTTTTGGAAAAATTTGGTCTCCATTCTCCTTGAACATGCATTTTTTATGCAATTCGTCAAATGGTTCAAAAAGAAGGGAGCCGAAATTCCCAAAATCCTCTGCGTTTCAGCTCCAATTTGGGCCCGGTAACTATACGACCGGGTATCAGTCCGGGAAGTTTTAGATCGCGCACTTTCAATCAGCAGTGAGGGAGTACCTCAAAGCCAAAAGACCGTACACGTAAATATGTTTTGGAACTCCTATTTATGCTTCATTTTAGTATTTTTTGTGTATGTTTGATGTTTATGTTTATATTTCTTTTGGTGGATACATAGCTTTACATAAGGGAAGACAATGGGTGATGAACAATTTAAACAAATAATGAAAAACTACAAACCACGAGATATTTAAGGCAAGGAAAAACGATATATTTTACTATATATGTCAAGCAGTGAATGCATATATAGTGGCCTCAACTAATTTTCCTTCTACGAGAGCGGGAACTTTCGTGATATAAATTCAAGGTGAAATGTTTTAACAATTTTGTTTAAAGGAAAATTCGTGACAAAGTGTTAGTTTACCTAATTTAAGGTATTTAAAAAATATTAATGAATAAAGAATCGCTAAAGCCAAATTACACAATTTGAAAGCACAATTTAGAATTGCATGACTGTTTCAATTCACAAACCAAATAATAATTCAACTAAAATTCATAAAATCCCATGCATTAGATTTGTTCTTTCGGAATTAGTGCAACATCTCTTTAAAATATAAGGAAATGTTGGCATTACAAACATGCAATATTTAAAAAAAAAATGACCTGTGACCTATCTAAATTTAAGTTTAAAATGATGGATTCTCAAATCACTAAAACGCCACAATAAATAAAACGAAAAGGGTCCCATTTATATGGCAATTTGGGTTCTGGACCCCCTTCCACAAATAGTGGAACCAATAGATTTACACTTGTAAAAAGCTAATAATATAAGTTTGAGAATAGGCTTACACAGTCTTACAATAAATGCACAATTAAGAAAGGTCTAAAAAAAAACGCTAAAAAGGGTAAAATTAATATAATGTACAATACACAAATTACAAAATGCCTAAAAAATCATGCCGCTGAATGGCTGAAATGCAGAGCCTGCTGCATTTATTTATGAATTTCTTAACCCTTTCGGACTTGACATTCACAGGTGATCATACTGTGTCCCACGGACATAACAGAAATTAGACACTTATGGAGATATAAGGACACATACATTGTTGGACAAACGTGATCATAGAATTTCACATAGATGAGCATTTATGGACAAAAAAAAAACCCACATGTCCTTCGGTGCCCAAATTCTGTTATATCCATTTATGTACCATGCGAAAAAGTCCCAAGAGGGTTGCGAAATCCCTAATCTAGATTCTAGAAAGCACTACTGAATGTGCTGAAGTTTTCAGATGGAGTGGTTAGCAAATCAACATAGGAGGAACAAATGGTTCGATTGCTTAATTAAGAATAGTCATCCTAAAATAAATAAGCCACGTTTCTTTTAACAACGGTCTCCCCACAATTCTATAATATCTCAAGTAATGTGTTTCATGCACTCGCCTACAGTGAAAGACATGCACCAATCAGATAGAAAAGCTGCAAAGATTCAATGACTAGACACTGTACTTTCTGCACGATACTAAAAAGCACAGAGCAGGCTCGACTGAGCACTAATAGTAAAACCTTGAATGGTGTCATACTCTACAAGGTGATGAGATCAGATGCATAACGCAATTTAATGTTTAATGTCGCCCACTCGTGTCTGACAATCAGCTGCACCAAAGTCTTAGCAAATAAGGAAATAGTTAAGGGGATAGAAAGTTGCATCAGAGAATAATTTACGAACTGGTCTCTAGTCGCAGGGTGCAGAGAGGTTTGTATTCTGTTAGGGAAAAAAGGCATTAAAGCCTCCAGGTAAATATGTTTGGTTGAAAACTTTTGTTATATGGCTAAAAATGATCGGCATCTAAAAATGCCCTAAAGATGGCTATGGTTTGCACATGGTTTTGAACGTTACTTGCCGGCAATCGATTTCCCAGATTTAAGTGAAAATTCTCAGAAAGTGGCAATGAGATGAGATCCATACACAACTGATCAAACCAAATGATAAATACGATTATTTCGAATTAGGATGCAAAATAGGCCTAATTATTGTAATCTGGCGCCCATGGTACTAGAACGTCAGATTTCAATGGGCTTGTCAACGACGAATTTTTTTTAAATTTTTTTTTTACATTGCATGCCTACATACTTTTTAGTTCCTTCCTGCAAAACGCCATCGGCAAGTTACGTTAAAAACAATTACCTACTGGGAACTTGAAGAGTGCAAATGCCACCGTTGAAAGGGTTAGATTTGAACTATTAACCGTGCCTATAAAGTGTAGGCAAATGTGTGGAACAGTCTCAAAACGCGATTATGGGTTCGACACGAAAGTTTTTATCAACGTCACACATGCTAAACCCTACGTAATCACATTAGATGAGAAAAAAATATACAACTACCTCTAGAAGTACGACCAGCAGGCCAAATAAAGTCAGGATCGGTAGGTAGACATAATTCCCCGCAATCCATTTTTGGAATGGGAAGGTGATTTTGGTTGCCCTTTTCTCAACGACTGCTGTCAAGTGGTGCAAAATGTATTGTAGGAATAGACGTATCCCTGCTGCTGAAGAACGTACAAGCGTTTCTCCACCGCTCTCTTTTCTGAAATGGGATAACGGGAGCCAATTAAAAAAGGATAATGCATTCTGACGACATTACATACTTAAACCCCTTAAAAATTAAACTAAGATTTCCAGAATGGTGTTTTACTGAGAAAAAATTTAACTACATTATAAAATGGGTACGAAAACTTACGTCTGCACAACTGATGCCGGTCGTCATCGTTGTTGATCTGTTGGGCCAGGCTATGCAGTAGGATCTGGGCTGTCTGATAGCGCCGAAAGCATTCTTCGGGGTTCCCAAACAGTTCATCTAGGGCAGCAGATTGGCACTGCAAAGAAATACAAAAACAATAGGATTTGGAGCATGTCGGGTACAGAAGATTTGTTGGATAAGGCTATCAATTAAAGATAAATAATGGATTGACGACTAATTATTTTTGATTTACTCCCAACTGGAAGCCGAACCATGATGAACAAAATTTACTAATAGGCTTACCATTTGGATTGCGTAACTATACAGCAGCTTATCGGCTGTGATGCTTGAAGTCCTCGGATCGCTTCGTATTACCTGCAGGAGATTCTGACTGTTTAGGGATTTGCACATTTGCAGACAATAGTGATATTTTTCGTTCATGTTGCTCACGACTGTTTTAAGAAAAACAAGAAACTGAATTAGCATACAAAATTAACAAGGGCCATAAAAAAGGGAAGCCAAGATGTCTAAATTTGAAGTAAAATGAGTTATTCATTACTTTTATGGGAACACATCATAGTATGACTACTGCGGTTAACCAGGGCAATAAATATAGACTAACCATTTTTAACTGAATTTGATGGCTGGAGGCGTCCATCCTTCAGTTCTTCACGCGAAAGATTAAGTGATGATGCCAGCATCTGCAACGCCCTAATGTAAAGGACGAGTTGCTCAGCCCGTCTAAGAATGAAAAACTAGCTGTATTAAACTCAAATATACAAATACACGCCACGCAAGCTTTGTAAATGTGTGGTTCACAAAGTATCTTTTTAAACACAAACAACAGAAATGTGATTGAATGAACCTTAACTTAAAATTGCCTTACCTGCAACTCTCGGTAAAAACTGGCCCTTGGTCTTGTTGACCACTCTTCTGAAAGAAAAAATATTTAAGCAATCAAGCAAGGTTCAACATGATTTGGGAACACATTATGGATTGAAATAAACGATTTATAAAGTTAATTAAATTGTTTTTATGATTTTGTAACTGGGTATAAAAAACGAAAAATACAAGCAGCTCACGACTAGACTAACCATGGAGTCATTCATTACTGCTATGGGAGTAGATCTTGCCTTTGCCAGATCCACGATGCAATCCACGAGAGTCAATACGAAGTTTAGCTTGGCCAGGGTGTCATTATGCTCTTTCTAGCAAAAAAAAAAAAAAAATAAATAAACAAAAAGAAATTTAACGATGAGAAACTGTATTTCCATATTTATTACAGTCACTGATTTTAAAGAAATTATATGGACATGCAAAATCGGAATAGACATGCGATTTCGGATTTCCTGATATGAGAAATAACACAAAATTGAATTACAAAGAACTTTGTATTGAATTACAAAAAAATTTGGAGACACGTTAGCATATTCAGTTTTCAGTTACATAATTGGAATTATATTTCAAAATACAAACAACGGTATATCATTTATATAAAAACTGGAAAAACAGATTTTCGAATATTCTTTGATTTTATCTTCATCTTGTTATTAAAGATCTTGAAAAAAAAAAATAAAAAATAAAAATAGAAGGTAGAATTACCTCCAGCAGAGTCTCCTGTGGCAGTTCGGGTGCTACAAAGAACACAGGGCCATCCATGTTTGGAGGTGATGTGCCATAATGGAACTGGTGATTGCCACTCCCTGTCGGAGAGTCGCAGAGCATCCCCCCAGAGAAAGGCATTCGGTACTGGCCGCAAGACGCATCAGGACCAAATAAGATAGCCGAATTACCGTGCCCGCCATATGGCATCACAGAATTTGGCGGAGGACTTTCAGCATTACAATATCCTGAACAAAAAAAAGTAGCAGGTGAAATTCACAAGACAAGAAATCATGTGGTTTTTTTAATAATCGCCAGAAATATTTAAAGAAGAAATTGAAAAATTACCTTTCTGGGAAACTCCAAAGGCCACTCGAAAGTTGCTGAAAGCATCGTTCAATTTTCCAGTGCTACAAGATCGGGGAAGAAATGCAGATTCCTGGCTTCCAATGTCCATTGCACTTCCAGCTAGAATGTGCGCAAAACAAAATTTCACATAAAACTTGCAAAAAAGCCATGGATATTTTCACAACTAATTCCAGCCAACCAGCGCATGACTTTGGCTGGATTCTTTAAAGAATGCATGTGCACATGTGTGACGAATGAATCATTTCTATGACAACACCAAGTTTTGCAAAAATAATGCAACCACGTTTTTCTTGTGTGGAAATAAAATTGAAAACAATGCATCCTGACATCACATGTACTTACTGAAAGGTGTTAGATCTTTGGGGCTGAAATCGGGTAAAGTATGCGCTCTTGTCGCAAACGGTACAATTAAAGGTTTTGAAGGACTGGTGGTTCCCCCAGCGCCTTCTGGTGGTCGTGTAAGGTTTGGAAACATGTTGTTGCAGTTGATGAAAGATGCTGACTGGTTGGCCGGGGAGCCCAGAATGGGTGGCAATGTACCACTGGCGAAGAAATAGTTGCTGTTGACGGGTGGCGAATTCAAAGCTGAAGAAATAAACAAAGAAGATGGCTTATTCGTAAAGTCTTGAAGATTGTTCAAATGGCATATTACAATTTAATTTAAACTCACAAGATTTGCGGATGGGGGAATTTGTTGGTGTATGCCTGCCAGAATTAAAATGCTGCGGGGAGCAGGTCCAAACAGATGGTTGTGGCGGAGTGCCTATGTTGCTAAAGCCTCCCGCACTAGTCTTCCGGCCCATGCCGTAGGGGGGCGATCCAATCACAAATTGAACTAGCGAATGAAAAACATCAAAAAATACACTTAAAAACTGCATATTCAATTTTTCCCATTATTACTGAAAATTCGATGGCGTATAAATTGTAATAGCTAAAAAATGTCGTCCGGTGGTATTTGCATTCATTCCGAAACTTAGTTTGATCCGCCTCAATATCCCGTAAAAATTTGTTACACTTTTTTTACTATGTGTTGCCTATTCAAACAGAAATAGCCTACCAGAAGCTTATTCTGACAAGTTATTTCACAAAGTTAGTCTGATTTTAAAAGGCAGTAGCAAACTCACCCGACGGCGGGGAAAGCGAGCTAATGTCTGGCGTGGTTCTGTCCATGCTTTCCGTAGAGTTGGTGCGTAACCCGATTGGCTGTGAGTGAGGTACATTTGAGGGGGAGCCCAGATTTGAGAGTGAGCGCTGCATGTCAGGTGGATTCCCTCCTACAGGACTAGCATTTCCAGGAGACTGTCCCAGGCTCTGCTGGATCTGCGCATATGCAGCTTGCTGGCCAGGCACAGGGATGGGCTCATTTGTGATGGCATTAGCCGAGCCTGAGCTTGGAGAGCTAGCCACTGGCAGGTAGGACGGCCGGGGCGATGATGGTGATGATGAGTGGCGGCGATGGTGGTAGGCCATTACACCGGAAGACGGACTGCCAACCAACGTGCTCACTTTGGAAGGTGGTGTGCCAACAGTAATGGGGGAGGAACTGCAATTAACAGAAAACGTTTTTGTAATTTAATTGCAGTGCATTCCAGGTAATGGGACCAAAGGGTGAAAGCTTTCATAGCGAAACAACATCAAGTTACTACCGAGTATAAAAGAACTTTACCAATAGGCGTCTGACGATTTTCGCTTGTGATTTATGCAATGGAAACTATCTGCCATGTTCTCAATCTGCAAGTTACTTGGAACCAACACAAAGTCCTGTAATCAGAAATAATTAAACAAAGTTATTATGTAATAGGAAGGCATTTAAAAATTCAATAATATCAATGCTACTACATATCTAGCTAATTAGAAGTGCTCAAAAAATAAGGAGGCTGGAACTGTAGAAAGGTCAAGAATAAATTGGAATGTCTATAATTTTAAAATAATTACATCATGCTCTTCAATGCTTGACGGCCCTGAAGTTCCTTTAAACCCTCCAGCCTCATACGGCGATGACCCTAGAGGAGCAGACGCCATCGCTTCACCAGGAAGATCTTCACAGACCTAAACATGATAAAAAAATAAATTAAAAAAAGAACTTCCAAACTGAACCTGAATGCACCTTAGAAGATGGTAATCGACTTACGTCTGTTGGTGACAAAGGCGG
This sequence comes from Julus scanicus, assembly GCA_034698625.1. NCBI lineage: Eukaryota > Metazoa > Arthropoda > Diplopoda > Julida > Julidae > Julus > Julus scanicus. Next base: position 3,552 of record JAQGBW010004012.1, on the reverse strand, counting down.
CTGGGCTCTAGATAGTGGTAAATCAGTCATGGTTCTCATTGGGGACATTTCGTGCGAATGTGAGCGTTGGCGAGCTGGGACAGGAACTGGAGATGCTGTAACAAATCGCCACTTTTAGTTACACACCCTTAAAAAAAATGTTTGCCAGGGAAACCATACTGCATGGACACTTACTGGGTTTCAACACTAGCTTCAAAAACGGATGATCAAAGAATTCATCTGAAATATGAAATAAAAAATGGATTATAAACTGTTCGGTAGAATTAGCGATTCAATAGAGGTGATTCAATCAAATTTTATTTACCAAACTCTAATCTGTCTTTGGCATTCCTCTTTAGTAGTTTTACCAACAAATCACTTAGATCACTCGATGTCCCAGGCAGAATCCTACAATCGGAAAAAACAACCATAAGTAATCAAGAGTAAGATAACTGCACCATGACGTGCATCAGGTAAAAAGTTTTGAAAGACTCACTTAGGGGCAAGGTTGACGTTCTTCTCATAGAAAGCCTTTAGGGCTTGAGGTGTTTGTGCCTGCAACAATAAAACCACTAATATGAGGTTGTTGCACAAGAAATTTTTTTTTGCAAATTAGTCAATAAATTGGTCACCAAATAAACTGCTAATAAAATGTGAAAAACTCGGTATCTGAGAAACTGACGTCTGCATGTTGCCTTCTGCAGATGAAGATTATCTCACGAAAGTGCAGTTATCAAAAAAAACAAAATACTACAAATATTGTTTTGTCCATCGAAAATTGGGCAGAAAAACGCACTGTTACCAAGCATATAAGCTTCAATAAGATCCTTACTTTCATAAACAAAAACTCTTGAAAAATCTTGAAATACCTTATACTAGGAATGAGACTAAATTATCGCCAGTAATAATTCCTCTTCACTAAATCAGAAATTAATTCAATAGCCCAAGTCGCAAAATGCATTTAATGTAATTGGAAACCTATTATGATGGAATGTATGCTCATGTGCATGAGCTCTGCTTAATCTGCACATGGTCATGAAGACAACACATGTTCACATGCCAACCAATCGATTTTATTTGATTGTGATGAAAATGTTTTTTTTTTTTAATTTTTACATGCATGTTTTTTTATTTGAATTTTAGCAAAACTTATCCTCGACAATACAAGAGTCGTGACATTTACCTGAAATGGTGCTTTGCCTGTAAGACACTGAAAAACAATGGTGCCAATGCTCCACAAGTCGGCTTTGGCATCGTACTGGAGCGACATAATCACTTCAGGAGCCTAGTAATAAAAAAGCGCAAAATACCGTCAGTTATAAAGTCGTTTATTTAAAGAAAATGATATAAAAATTAGTTACTTACCATATACATGGGGGAGCCACATAACGTGGCCGCCATCACCCCTTCTTGAAGGAATCTAGCAAAACCGAAATCGGCTACATGGGGAAAGAAACGTTCATTATCTTTTGACAAAATCTTTAGACCCAAAAAAACATAAAAAAACCTTACCGATCTTTAAGCGAATTTCGTGTGGAGCACAGTTCGATTTTCCAGAATGGCAAAGCAAAATATTCTGAGGCTTCAAGTCACGATGGATAATTCCTTTGGCGTTCAAAGCTCTCATGGCACCAGCTAGAAAATAAATCAACAATAAAACTCCATACTATAAATGTGACCGAATAAAGTTTTGAATACGAGGTAATGGTTGTAAGACAGCTGATAAATAATTAAGATTAGAGCTACATTACGACTTTGATCAATGTTTGCGCTGGCACTTTGCTCTGATGGAGGATAAAACCATCTTTCCAGAACTCTAGCCTCTCCGTAAAGACATTTTTTCCAAGAAACAGATTACAATTTTAAAAAGCATCCATACTAGCTAGTCCTTATTTTACATCATTTTGACCATGTAGTTATAGTTCGTGGCACGGTTGGAAAACACGGTCTGTAAAATACTTCCATAATTAATATACAAGTTGGATTTTTTCTTTATTCATTCCCCTGCTGTGTCCAAGGTATTTTGTGTAAAAACAAACTCGTCAAAGTCAAACGTGGCCCAAGAAAGCCCTTTTCTTTTAGGTATCTAACATGATAGTTCAAGATACCATTGGTAGGCACAAAAACGCGCCCTTGAAAACTCTTTCACCTTGATAAAAACCTTAAAAATTCTGATGGCCGTGATGACAAAGAATAACGGTGGCGTGCCTTGGTAACAACTACACCATGCAGACAAAGGATAATTACCAGATCTAGTGGATGACGTGCAATTATCAGGCAGGATAAGACCACTAACCGAAATCAAAGGAGTAATCAAAGTGGGGGAAAAAATCTTAAAATTTGAACACATGCCAGCATCCCATGATGAAGGAAAACTACCAGCAACCATGTGCTAGCTCCCTATCGCAAACTGGCAAATATTCCAAGTAGATTCTAAGATGCTGCAATCTTCAGAGCAGTACACTTTGAGAATTAGGTGCGAAGCTGTTGGCATTTTCTTAGAGATTCTTGGAGGAAATTTTCAAAAGTAACCATTAAAGGGACCTTGAGAATGACTGAGCCTGGTGATTCTGTCTACTCTTAAAGTTATTTTTCATTGTCTGCCAGTTGTCTGTGCACGTAGTGCCCCAGGATTTGAAACATTGAGCAATTGCAATATAGTAATCAACGACAAAACCACTTGCAACATCACATAAACATCATCCATCATTCACTGACATTAAAATTTGATTTTTAAATGTAATTCATCTGGATTAAGAAACTTAAGATACAAGAAATGTTTTTTTGTAAAAAAGTAACTTATAATAAATTTTCAAAAAATATGCTTCCAGCTTCACTTGGCATATATTGTTTTTCTACATGAGATGTTGACCATGCAAACGCAAGCAACAACAATCATTTTTTTAAAAATAAATGCAATTATACCTTCCCTTTTTATCATAAAATGGTAGTGATTTTAACTTTTTGAGGGTATCCATCATTCATCGTGTTATAGTATCAACAATTTGTGACAAAGAAGGGGCCGGGTAAAGAGGAAGTAGGGAAGATGATGGAAAACATAAAAATCAACGAAAAAAAAGAGATGTGGTTGTTAACGAACCAGGGTAACGACCTCAAAATATCCGGACACATCTTAATTCACTAGTAAATACGTTTTTCCTTCGGCCGTGGATGAAGTCCAGCCACGATTATTTTTTTAAATAAAGGCGATAAACTCAAAAATTCCCTTGGGTGATATATAACGAGAGCATCCCCTTTCTAGGTACAATTTAGATATTATCGGAGCGGTAAGGTAATGCTCGAGTCGTAAGCAAGTGCACCGAACCACCAAAAGTTCATCAAAGGTAGCAACTGGTTGTGATGTAATCCAAAATTAGGTATTCAGTCAGTGCAAAACGAAATCACATACAGTACACGTGTGTATAATTAAAGACAGACAAGTTTTGTAAAAAAAATTATGAAAACATTGGGAACAAAAATAAAGTTTATAATACATGTACAGTGGAACCCCGATTTTACGTTGTCCGTTTCGTACGTTATCCCGCTTCCTACGTCATTTTATGCTGGTCCGTG
>JAQGBW010004011.1:0-14774 GCA_034698625.1 Julus scanicus | reverse complement strand
ACTCCATACACATACATATTAAAAAAAAAAAAAAAAAAAAAAAAAAAAACGTAAAAACATCTAAAGCTTTATACACGCGTGCTTTACACAAAATTCATTTATTCCATGCCCCAATCACGCAGTAATCCCTGCAATACAGCCCTATCAAGACTTACCGTGGTTTTCGTATTGGAACATTTGCTGGTGCCCCGACTGTCTTCCTTTGGCAGGCTTTTCCTTCATTCGATATTGGTTCAAGCACTCCAAGCTGCAAATATCCTTTGGAGTAGTAGAGCCAGCCTCGTCCCTTTGAGCAGTTGCACTATCAATGAGAGCCTTGCAATTCAGGCAAACGATTTGCTATACAAAAATGGATAGCATTTTTGTCAGACCATTTGAAAACAAAAGTATGCACTTAACATATATCACTCTTTGCCGCATATAATATTTCTAAAGAGGAATAAGGAATAATTTTTCAAATATATAAGAGAACGTTACTGTCCATGTTATGAATGCTGGGATACTTAATTAAGAACTTAAATATCTTTTTAGACATTATCCACATCGTCATAGCTGAACCTCAGCCTACCTTTTTGAATTCAGTCATACACACTTCGGAGCAAAATTCTGTCTTGCCGTTCAGCAATGAAATATGAAGTTTCATATCCCGTCTCAGGTCCCTACACCAGCCGCATACTTGTCGTGGCCGGAGAGTTTTTCCTGTGGCTACATAAACATAAGACAGAGATTATAGGTATAAGCACACATCAACGTGGTAGCATGTCAAAGTATTTGGGTAACATTCGCAACGACTCACAAGTGGTTTTACTGACTGACATCTTGCGACATTATTCAACAGAACATCATGTTAATAAGCGTTTGTTAAAAGTGCTGTTCACACCAATAAGAACCGTGACGCCTTGCTACAGAGTTAAACAAACGAAAACTGTCATTACAAATGGCGTTAATTAACAATAAAATTGGGTATTGATACACAAAATGCATATATATATTCAATAGAAAATTAAGAGAAAAACGATACCGATGCTTAGTTATCGTCAGAGATAACATAACATAGGATGCGCATCACGAATATGGAAAATCCATATGTCCTTGAAAACTTGATGACAATACCCTCTCACCCGTTTTTTAGTGACGAACAGTTTATCCTCAACGGTTACTTTCTCTTAATTTTTAATGAAAAACGTTTGAAGCAAAAAAGTTTAAAGAAAAACAAACGTACATTTTTGTCCTGTCCTGCCCTTGAACTAGCATGATGTCCTATTGCCTCGTATCACTGACAGTGCTGGTGCGTAGCTATAAGTTTTCCATAAGGAAGTCTCATCTTCAAATAGTTCAAAGTAGAAAACAATTGGAAGGATAAGACGACAAATTCACGTCGATAAAATGACTTATTTAAATGCCAAACTGAAGGAAACGCATAAATTACGCAGTCAATATGCAAAACGAGTAAAAGGCGCTAAAAAAGGGGGTGGGGAAATAAAAGGTTAACGTTGGATTTCACTTTCACTTACATGGGTCCTCCGAACTCCACTAGGTTCCGTCTCTTCTTAATGGAAATCCAGCGATTAATAAGATGCTTAAAGAACTCGATTAATATAAAAATTCATGATATCCAACACATATTACTTGATAAAATCTAGTTAAAATTAGATGTCCATAAAACCACGACCGCCATGGTGGCCGCCATACATAATGATTCCAGCAATGGCAGCAGATAACAAAACTTATTCGGAAAGGACAGGTATCCAAAAATCCCTAAAAAATCAAGATAATTTTAAATATTGTAATCTCCATGTAAATAAAAAAGAACAGCAAAACGCGACTGTAAAATTGAAATTTGCACCATAATTTATTAATATATGGTTATGATTATGTTCCAAAATGACTCGTTCGTCTAATAAATGAATTTAACATCGAATGGGTGAACCGGTAGCTAGGGATAAAATTCAAAAAAATTAGATGTTACATATACACTAGAGAGCATTTCGATGCGGATGTCATGTTAGAAAATTGAAGCCAGTTTGGAAAGTAAAGAGTCTCTCTCCTAATTCGGGAATTTCGATTCCAATTAAAATAAAAGATTAAACCACCCTAAAATGTATAATGTATAGATGGATTATCGGCATTATAAATTTAAAAAATACCCGAAAACTTTACAAAAACTTAATTTAAGGCTGACATTTAAAATTAAAATTATAGAAACAATTTTGCTCAACACAACAAAGTCGCATGTTTGCAAATACATAAAAAAATTAAGTCAGAAATGAATTTATTGCACTTGTATAGAAATTATAATTTTTTTAAAATTTTAGTTGCGATCAAATTAGCTAACGACATTCGCAGTAATGCGCATGGCTATTTATTATAGAAGGCAAGAAAGTATCCCAAGCTGGCCGACTTACTAAAATGGCGCCGATCGGAGATCAGCAATACGATGTCACCCCTAAAGAAATGGACCTTATACGTAAAAGGGCTCAAATGAAAGAGGCTTTAAAACGAGATTATCAGAAGCAGATCTCAAATCCATACCGCCATGCATTGGGCGAAGGCGGTGCTGTGGTAATTATATAAGCTATAATCAAAAATTATGGCCAAAGGATTTCATCTTTGCTATAGCTTAGTCGATCTGCTTATAGAAAATATCATATTTGATATATAGAACCTGGCATTTAAAATGGGGCCATTTTATAAGATCATTATAACTACGAGTAGATCATGGATTCATCCTGGTACATGCTAATTAAAGGTTGCATTATCACTAATAATGAACATAAAACATTATTATGTCCAATGGTGAACCATGTCCAATTACGCGCTTGGAATCCATCCAGAATCAGCAATACTATAGTTGGTTTTCTCGGTTTCTGGATTTGTTTGGCAAATGCTCTCCTCACCACTTTTTCATGTTGCCTAGTGGCCATGGGATATGTAAAGAAACCATCAATAAACAAACAATTAAGGGACCTTCCATGCAAATATGGTCACAACGTGAGAAACACAATTTCCCAAATAGATAACAATCCCCTAAGTATATATCCCACTGACCCAAGGAGGGGCTGCGCTGTATCAAATAGTGGTGCTTTCCCTTTGTAGGGAATAAACATTAATGCAAAAAAAAAAAAAGAAAAGAAAACCCGGTGGGGTTGACGGAATTGTCATTAGAAGTTGGGATAAACCCATAAGGGTAACATGAAGGAATGTGCAGTTGTAATTGCCTAAATTGTTTATCATTAGGTCTTGTTTTTTTTTTTTTTGCAGTTTGATCCACAAATCCAGCGCTTCATGTCTATGAGAGTGACTCGCTATCAATACTTCAAGCCTGGGTTTCGAAGCTTTGCAAAGTGGATGGGCTTAATGGTCCTCCCAAGCTTAACACTAGCTTACTACTTGCATATAAAGAGAGTGAGTGGATGGAATAGTTTGTATAATATATAAAAGCAGAATGTACATATAACAGCTATTTGTAAGGATATGCTCACAGGCATCCAGAAACCTATTAATATATTTTGCAAGTATATTCTATTCTGTATAGATTGCCATGTGAGATTTTTAACTTTTGCATGTGTTGACTTTAGGATTGTCGTATTAAATAAGTTGCCAATTTTAAGTTTTCATCTACTTTTAGGAGGCATTTGAAGGGAAATGTCGTCGGGGCGAAATATCTGCTAGAGATCGTCGATTCAGGTTCAACTAATGCAACAGCCTCATTTGACAGATTCGGGGAACGTTCATCTACATTAATTAGACTTTTGTAGTTGTATAACTGAAGCAATGTACTCTTATGTGATGTTAGAAATTAAATAACATAATACACAAATAAAGATATCGTAAACATGTTCCATGTCACGTATTTCTTACCTGTGCAAGTTGGACACAAATGTTCGTTTTAACAGCGGAGAATGCTTCCATCTTTGCACCCTAAATTCGAGTTTATGCCAGTTCAGATTCTCTGTCTTATAAAACTTGCTGACTTGAAAACTTTTGGCATACGGATGTAAAAGTCAAATCGCCACAAGGATGGTATCTTTTGCTTCAACTCGTCAGAATTTAATATTCATCATGAAGTGGTATGCTTTGTCAGATCTAAAGGTCATATCGAGTTACATCGAGGATGAACAATTACACGGCACTTTTACAAAATCGATGTGTTCAGATCGAAATACGTATTGGCGGAACTAAAAGAGTAGGTATGAGCGCGACATATCGCTAAAACCTCTGAGGAAATCCGGCTGTTCCAGAGCCCTGCGTCGCGTTATTGCTGGCGAACACCATTCCCCCTTGCTGAGATTGTTGAACGCCACTGCCCATAACGTGCGCCTGAAATAAAGTTAACTTCTGTTGATTCTGTGGTTAGTACATTCTGCAGAAGTGAAACAACTTGTTACAGTGCTTACTTGAAAATCGTTTTGTTGCGCACCCGTGATGGCCGATGAGGTAGTTTGTGGTGGAGCCATGCGAACGCGTTTTGCATTTGGTCCATGATTATTTTGGTCACCCTGATTTCCCTGGTTATTCTATTTAAATTAATCATTGAACATCATTGACTTCTTAAGTATGAAATAAATTTCATTTATTATGAACAAATGCAAGCGATACCAATTGTCCGATTTTCAAATATGTTTAGAAATCAGATATACTAACCATTCTTACGTATTAAAATAATACAACTTTAGAAATGGCTGTAATCATACCTATTTGAATATTTTAAGTAGCAATACCTTATCAGATTTGTCCTCTTGATCATCATCCGTCAGGAATTCTCGCTTAGGATATGGAATAGGATAGCCAGCAAATACACTGAAATAAAAAGGGTTAAAATGTCGATTACAAATTTACTTTCGTAAGTTTAAATGTGTTTTTACAATAGACTAGCAATTAATTTGTAACATACTCCTGAGTTGGCTGTGGTTCCTCCTGAAAATAAGAATCTTGCATCGCTTGTTCAGAAGTAATTCTTTTCGTTGGATCCATAAGCAACAGTTTTTGAAGCTATTTAAAGAAGAAGAAGAAACCAGAATCAATGAATAAGAATGTTAGAATAATACACCTATATGTTCTTGTAAAAAAATAAATCCGCTTTTATTATTAAAAATGACTAGTTTCATTAAAATCGTAAAAAGCTATTAAATGCTGCCCTTCACCTTATCATGGAATAAATTAATCGCCAACATGTTGTTGACTGGCATCGAGCTAAATATACTTACCAAATGAAACGCTTTGGAATCAGAATTTATTTTGTGTTTCTCCATGTACTTCGGGAGTGAGAAATTTGAGTAACTACATAAAAGAGGAGGGAAACAGACCCGCTCTTAGCCTCGCACCCGGATTATTGAGAAAGACCAAACTTACCAAATGAAAGGCCTTGCTGTCTTGCTTCACTTTATGCCTCTCCATGTACTTCACTAAAGCGCAATTTGCATAGCTACATGGAACATGGAGTTGAAACACAAATACAAATTATAAGACACATGCATGAGGGGCAAATGAACGATTGCCGATGAAATGAATGACGAGATCGTTGAAAATCTAACAATCATCAATGATGTCAAAAAGTTTAAGTGACACGTTTTCTTTGATCGAGTCAAAGAATTGGCAAAAGTTAGCGAATTTTAAAATCATGCAAAACTCCATGTGAAAGGCCAATGAAGCAAGACCAATAAAACAGGCTAAGTCATGGCGCCAGTTACCAACATCAAGATTAACATAAAACAGTATTTAAGTTAATTACATAAGGATATTGCTAATTTGATATTGTTGAGATCTGAAAGGTTAATTTTTGGGGGATTTTTGTAATAGCATTAACGAGACAACTTGTGAGACGTAAGCTCAGCATGTTTTGTTTTAAATCATTTCACAAACTAATCAAATTTTCATAGCTCTTCATAAGCTAGTAGCAGACGCCATACCAAAGTGAATTACAAAAAGCAGTACAAAATGACAAAATGTCTCATATTTTTACTGAAAATAAGAATACCTAAACAAAATACTTACTTTGAACGCTTGAAATCTTTGGTTAAGGTTGGGTGCTCTGGCATCTTTCTGATATCTTCCCAATCTTTATCTATTAGAGCACATAATTGATTTATTCAATCTGTTAATTCCTTTAACAACGGATTAATTCCTTTTAAAATTATGGAAATCAAAGCCTTTCTAACCTAACGGAAAGCCCATTACATTAAAAATTCTGTCTAGCTGGTCGTGATGATATGGATTGCTTGTTTTGATGTCTTCTTGCCGACAGTGGAAAATTGGTTCAGAAGTTAGTAGTTCAGCAAAAATACATCCAATAGCCTACAAATTAAAATGTTATCAGAGTTGATATTGCTCGAACGGCTATAGCAGCAAATTTGTAGTGTGACGCCAGTTAAAAATGAGTTACCCATATATCTGCAAAGGGAAAGAATTAAAGAATTATTGATTTGAATATTTGGTGGTGATAGCCCTCGCTATTGCCACATTAAAACAACATTACCGATCGCCTTGGTGTAATGCCTGGCTCCCAACAGCAACTCAGGAGCTCGATACCAAAATGTAACCACCACAGGATCAAGATCGGCCAAAGGTTTGAGAGGCGAATTAAATAATCTTGCAAACCCCATATCAGCTAAACGTGTATATAATTATTACAAAGTTAAAATTCCATATATATTATGTTAACAGATAAATACATTTTAATTCAAATTCGATATCAAAACTTTTTTTTTACCTATTTTTACTCTGCCTCTTTCTATGCCTTCACCCATGACAAGTATATTTGCCGGTTTCTTGAAAAATAACAGACACACAAATTTAAACGTATTGTTGACTCACAAAATGTACAGACAAAAAAACATCCATATGAAAATGTGTTCATGCAGGATGGAATGCTAAATTCCAATTATCTTCAAAATACAGTTTCAAAATTAAATTTTTTAACATATTAGGATATTTCACAGATCATTCCAATGCATACAGCTTATTTCTAAAGATAATGAATTGAAATGGTCATTATTTACCAGATCTCTATGAAGCACCCAATTGGAATGTAAATAATGAATCCCATCTAAAATCTGGAACAATAATGACTTGACCATTCCCTTTGGCACCATCACTTGCTTCTTATTGGCCTTTGCAGCACGATGAAACTTTATGATATGCTGAAAATACCAGAAATTCCAAAGGTTTAATTAAGTACAGATTCAATCTTATAGAAGGAGAATACCAAGTTGCAGAAAATGTCAAATTTACCCAAAGATCATGCTCGGCATAATCAAACAACAAATACACTTTCCGATCATTGTGAGATAGGAAGACTCGCTGAAGATTTATCACATTAGGGTGCTTGAGTTCCCTTAAAAGCTAAGTGGAACAAATTCCAAGCTATATTATTCAATTACGCAGGTGCTTTTTATTTGTCTTGGATATTGTGCAACAGTTATATATACAAAACAATGGTCCAATTGGCATACACATGTATCATTTATCATGTGATGTTTAAAAAGCAAAAGAACAACTTACAGCTATTTCTCTGCAAGCAGACATAGAGATGCCAGTTCCTTCTATCTGTTTTAATGCATATTCTTTCGTATCAGAGCTAAGAAAAACATATTAAACAAGGATAAAAAAACGTTTCATTAGCAGATAACTTCAATATATACAAGATTGCAAACAATGTTACAATTACAAACGCCTGCAACTCTTTAAAGTAACGTCGCATTCGTTACTATAAATAGGTTGTCATATAAAATATGATAAACCCTCCCCTTAATAAACAAAACAGCAGGTGATGAACACTGCAATCTTACCCATCCTTGCGCTTCGCCTTAAAAACGTGACCGTACGTCCCACGACCAACTTTGCAGCCTTCGTAATCAAACAGATCTTCCACTTTGGCTCTCTCGTTGGCAGTTTTCATTTTGAATTCGTAATCCATGGCGATAATGGATCTTCTTTTTATGATCTCTCTTGTTTAGCTACCTGCAAAAATGCATTAGTAAGCACAGCATAATGCCACGAAACAATAAAAGGTGAACATTTGAATTTTGTTTTGAAAGGGCAATAAACATTAACGCCCATACCACAGTTGCTAAAATCACATGAGCTTGAGACTGGTGAGCTGCATCTCAAGTCCCAGAAGCATACAACAGTTGCACAGAAAAATGGCCAAGACGAGCTCGATCAAGACAGCCAAATATGAGACTCAGAAGAGGCCAAGCTTGAGTTGCAGTTTGGTGAGCAACTGTGGTACGGGCATTAGAATATTGCGTAAATTGTCCACAGACGTACAACAGATCAATTACTGTATAAATTCATTTTAGTATAGCGCGTTCATATCTGTCGACATGTAATGTCAAGGACGATACGAAGCAGCAATGAATATCGATCATGTTGGAATAATATACTCAAGATGTGGCTTACCAAATTGCAAATCTGAATTACTTAGACCCAAAGACTGAAGTGAAATTTTAAAACTTAACTAATTTTAGAAAAGAGAAGTACGCATAACTGCTGGTGATTGTTGACGCATTCATATGCTATCGACGGTTGTACATGTGCGGCAATTTCTTTTTAAATTACTTGAATTAATTAGAATACTACTTACTAGAAAACTGCACATTTTATGAGCATCTTTTTTTAACAAACAAAGCAGCAAATAAAACAACAGTCTTCAATCAAACAACGTAGACGACGAACGGTGCATTGTTTTGACGGAGCCTTGTCACATAACAATTAGATCGTCCACTCAGGGCTCTGTAGAGAAAATGGACGAGTACATTTAATCACAGGTGGGAATACACCCTTTCACGCCGCCCAGTGTCAGGGGTGAGCACTAAAAGAGTCGCTACAAATTGTTCGAAAAGCAGAATTGAGCTAAACAAATGCCATAATTAGTACAACCTAGAATTTCTGTTATTAAAAAATAAATTCAACAAAAGAATAACAAATGGGAAATAATTCAGTGAAATGGTTAAAAGTAGGGGCATGATACACATGTAGAGTTTAAGTGTTATTATACTAACATGTTCCAGCAGATAGCCGTAAAAATATCTGTTGTCCAAATAAAATTTAAAAGTTGGGACCTGGATGGAAAACGCTGCATTTCAACACAATTATTTTAATAAATAAATTAAAAAAATACAGTGAGGGCTGGGACTCGAACCTAGGTTTGACGATTTCACGTATAAAGTGGGGACATAAAACGTAAACATAGGGCCCACGATGGGCTCATGCCCACCGTGGGTTCGTTAATGAGTACCCTCCACCCAGCCGAAGCTGAGCTTCACAGGATACCCACGCCCGGGTGGGAGGTGCCGTCGATGCACCCCCCAATGGGGACTCCAATGAAGGTGTCTTACCCGCTTCCGGATGTGTACCAGGTCTACACGATCCATCTCTGCAGTAACCCACCCGAGCTGAGCAACTAACACAGTTTAAAACTTGGGTTTAACATTTAGAAAAAAACTATTTCAAATATATCCTGAAACAAATATTGCATTTCGTAGAATGTATTTTTCTGAAACTACGAATTTTCTAACTAGAAATTTCTAAACAAAATATTGTTTTTCCAGCGAGTTACATAAAAATTGCATATTTTCAAAATTTGAATTGTACTAACTATATGCTATGTGGATATTTTCCATAACGATTGTAGCGTCTCTGGTGCCAATTAATGTGCAAACCACTAAAATAATGGAAGATTTTCAATAACGTAATCATCATTTCTCAAAAATGTGTGGACATTTTGATGAAAATAAATCGTTATTTTTTTAAAAAATTAATCTAAAAAAATCGCGCTTCCATTTCTAGAGGTCTGTTAGTAATTAATCCTGAATATGGAATTTCAAAAATTCTATACAATGCAGTCTGAAATTGTTTAAAAATGTATGCAATCACTTTAAGAATATATTACGTTAGGTACGAACCTCGATCTCTAAAATCTATTTCTAAATTTTCCTGGATATAATGTATCGTAAGCAATCCTACCTGAAAAGCCAAACTGTTCATTCAAAATCCTTGAAAGAAGATTCGATCTACGTAGGACCCATGCTACTGATCTTTTCCCCCGCAAACAGTTCGCCAATGGAATTCGAGTCAGATGATAATTAATAACACATTGTATTTCAAAATAAATTACACGTTATATTAAAAGTGTACAAAGATATATTTCTCTATGAATTACACGTAAAAGATTATACAAAAGAGTAAAGTATATAAGGATAAAACACTTGAAACTCATGTTTATAATTAAGTATCTCGACCTTGAGTTGATCCTGGAATAAGTTTTAACTGAAATCGTTGGGTTTTAAAATGTACTGGAAACTTTTCTTCCATTCTTTCAAAGTTTGGGATGTGATTTTCGAGTTCAGGAGGTCGTCGATGGCTTTCAAATCCCTTTCCTTAGCCTACAAAATAAAATAAGCGATGGAGAACAAATAAGTGATTTGGACAAACACGAAATGGGATTAATAACACCTTATCCATAACAAGTAATAAAAAATCCTCGGTCCTACACTCCAATGGAGCTAACTTCATGCGAAATATGTTTTCATAAATGTGTTCCAAGATGTACTAAAGCAATATGTACTGCAGTAAACCAATATAAATCATGACATGTACCATTTCATTTCGTTTTAACTTACAACGAGTGTCCTTTTCATGGCTCGCAACCGCAGCAGTTTTTTGCTGTAGCGCAGGTCCCAGTGCGGCCTGAAGGCGGACTTCCGCCGGCGCGTGCTCACCCTCGACCCATCAAAGTGCAAATCAGCGTCATGCAACGCCCTTGCCAGTAGGGCCAAGTCATCCACTACGGCTTTGCCTTGGAGAGAGAAGTAAGGGGTGCAACAGACGAACAAACCATACCAGGAATGGGAGAAATGGTAAGTGCGGGGATTGGGAACAAACGAGAGCAATGAGAATTGTTTTAGAACAAGCGAGAAAGTGCATGCATAAAATGACAGGCGCATTCAACACCATGGATACCAATTATAAACCACTTAACGAGCTTTGCATTTTCAAACTTTCTAATCTTTACATTTTTAAAAAATAAAAAAATTCGTATAAAGTCCAAAATATTTGAAGGAAAATATTTCAGTAACTTTGAGGTATGTTTTTACTATTGAATAATATGTACGAATTACATTTTCCAGAAAGTTTCACGACGGAAATTTTCTCTTACCAGAGATGACGTCTTTCCTAGGATTTGAATTTGTTACGTGTTCAAACAAAGATCATCAAAGCTTCAGGCATTTCTCTTAAATTCAGTATCATTGTTTAGTATTCCATTGCAATTAAACACCTCCGTCATGCTCAAGCAAATGTACATCCAAACCATAACCAGCGTGCCAGTAACTCACCATTGTCCGTTTGCGTAGCCTGCGACGCCATGGTGGCCATGTACGAGTGGTACTGATGGGACGAGCGCGTCAGTGTGGGTGGTTCGGATTGGCTGCTCGTCCGTCTCTGCTTCCCGATCATGGACACTCCCATGGCTGGCTTCAGCGACGTCCTGGGGGTGCTGGGCACAGAATCGGACGTCGGGGGCTCTGGGGGCACCTTTGCATTGACATCCAGTTTCAAGTCTGCCGGTTTTGCGCTTCGTCCACTCCGAGGTTCCTCGCTCTTGTCGCAGCCGCTATCTTCCAGGTGTGAGGGAATGGAAGAGATGCGGATTTCCTGCAACATCTTGTAATTGAGTGGATCCACCATGGGCTTCGGTGTGTCGCTGAGCCTGCGGGCAACAAGGGGATTGCCCGGTCCCTCCGAAATCTGGGCCTTTTTGCTCGAATGGTGAATGGCCCTATAGAGTGCTCGGGCCAGTTTAGGAGATCCCAGAAATCGTCTTTCGTTCGTGGTTTCTCCTACAGCGGTTTGTGGTGCGGGACGCTTGGAGGATGGCTCATTGTACCAGGAGCTGGCGTCGCTTCCTGACAGTGCTTTACTAGATTTCTTAGCTTCACCCTTTCCGCCATGCCCCTTGAACTTGCGCACAAACTTGGGTGATCCAAACAGCCGCAGCGCCGACATCTTCAGCGAGCGCATGGAATCTTGCGACGTCTGAGACGAGGCCGACGAGTGCCGCCTCCTGGCGGGAACAGTGGATGGGTCCCCGTCCTTTGGGGGTGAGGAGTCTAGGTTCATCTCAAATGCCAGACTCATTTTGGCAGGCTCAGAGATGGATCCGAGTGAGGATAGAGAACCGGCAGCCCCCTCCGAGTGGCACCTCCATTCCAAGCTGGTGCCCTTGACGAGGCGAGCCGGGAGATCGCGCTTGGAGGACAGGGCCGGGAGGGTTCTGCCCCGAAAGGCATAAGACGAAGCGTCGATAGATACAGGCTCCGTGAAGTTGTGAAGGTGAGGTAAGAAACACGGATTCACGGCTTCGTTGCATTCCAGGTCGTGCTCCACATATGGATTGTTGGCCTCGTAGTACTCGAAATCAGACTCTGCTTTAGGTTCGCTCTTCACCGTTTGCAAGTGTATGCTAGAATAATGCGGAGACGGGGGAAAGGTCGATACGGCATATGTTTTCGTCGCATCCACATTAAGTTCTCCACATTTTGGACGCTCCCTGTTTGTCCCTTCTTCTTGCTTGGCTTCGCCAAAGCTATCGCTACTGCCCCCGTGCGCGTTCCTTTGCGATTGTGGGCTCCTGGGTGATGATCCAGAATCGTATGTTGGGGATAGAGGCGACTCCATTGGGGAATAGTAGCTGCAATATCAAGGGCATCACTTTTTTTGTTAAAAATAGGGGAAATCTGAATTTTTTTTCTAGTAATTGCTTTAATTTCTTATAAACGTTGTACACGTAAGAGTAGCAAATCGATTTAAAAAATTACATCTTAAAGCTTTAATAAAATAATCTTAATGTTAATACTGATATTTCGATCATGGTCTCTGATTTGTGTGTTGTGTTGGTTACACCACCTCTAAAGACCGTTTTAGTGAGAAGTTGGTATTTAGTAAAACGTAAGTGCCATAAAATGATACAGTTGGGAATTTCACAGTATTCTTTTAAAGAGATTTCGTTCTATCTAAGCTAATTAAACATTTTATTTTATTCTGTCAACTGACATCATTTTATCGTAGTCTTTCCTTTTTCTCTCGTTTCGTTTTGTGTCCCTTACCTGGAAGAAGAGCTCAAAGAACTACTACTATGAGAGTGATGCAAAGCTGTAGTTTTGGCCGAATGCATGCTTTCCGGTGTAGTTGCTTCCTCGCTTTCCTCGTCCGTTTCACTATAATAAAGGTCTGAAAAAAGAGGTCAATGAAAGAAATTCTTAATTAGATCAAAGAAACCTACATCGCACATAACCCGTAAACATAAATTCAACTCACTCTCTTGCGCTCCATTCATATGCATATGCTGCCTATTAGCAGAACTGAACCCGCTGGTTGTTGTGCAAGATTGAGTATCGTAATCAATGGCAGCTAAACCCATCTTATTCATCCATCTATTTGTAAAAATGAAAAGAACAGCAAAATTATAATGCCATATCGTGGCATATTTCATATAAAAATTTGAATGGCACTAGAAAGGTTAAGGTAGTGGTGAAGAGAAATAGCGCCACATACTTGGCCATGTCCATTTGCGAATCGCTCGCAAAATAAAATGCCGTTCCCGAATGGTACAATTTGAAAGCACTAAATTAAATGAAAAATATTGCCCCGATTAAAGTACAAATGCAACTTTAGTACTCGGAAAGCAATTAGACAGAACATTTCTTACAATTTCTTCGACTTGCATTCCATCGCGGGCGAGCAGTGAAACCCATTCAGGAAAATAAAACATTCGGCTTTGGTAGACTAGTTATAGAAAATGAAAAACGTCAATTGCTTGGAAACGTGCAAAAAACATGACAGGTTTGAAGATCACAATTACTCACAACTTCATCTTTGTAAATGTAGAATCCGCTTTCTTTCAATATGCACCATCGTTTTGACCACTTGAAATGATGGACTAGTTTCTTAGTCACGTGACCTCTGTACAGCCATCCCTGACAGTCCCCTCGGCCCAAATCTTTGCACGATATCCTTCGACTCGCTATGGAGAAACAGAGAAACAAAGGGGTTTGACTGCCGGGTTCCGAAGCATGCATGTGAATTGGCAATACAGCATATCAATATACATAGCTTACCAATTTCTCTTATTTTGCGTTTCCGCCTTAACACAGGAGACTAAAAATAAATAGATTAAGGTTCAGAATCCATTTTTTGCAATTATTTAATTTTGCATCGATTTTAAGCTTACTGTTGCGGGTGATTTTTTCAATTCTAGACTCGGATGCTTTTGAGGAACGCCACCAACAACGACTACTTGATAACTAAGCCAACAAACGGATTGATTATCTATCACAGCTGTGATGTGCATGATCAAAAATTAAAACACACAAGCATGAAAATTCTTAATAACCTTTTATAGATCTCCTTTTCATCACCCTCTTCCGGAACATCTTTGGTTGTATCAGGATAAGGTTTAACTTCAGCAACGTCCTCTTTAGCTAAAATGGAAGCAAAAACACTAAACATTACTAAAATCCCTATGATAGAAAATCTAAACAACCTAAACACCTTACTTAGATCCCATACCAGAACTTTTATCCACAGACTGTGACCTCCTTTCTTCGTTGACAATAATGTTTTGACTAGTTGTAAACCTGTTAATTGACTGACCAACATGGCAGCTTGGAATCAGATCTGGAAATTGTTTTGGCACTTGCAGAAAATTTCCAGAATCCAAATCGGGTTTAACATCTTCTTCAATCGCGTCTTTTTGCTTTACAGATAACATGGTT
>JAQGBW010004010.1:0-14777 GCA_034698625.1 Julus scanicus | reverse complement strand
TGCGCATGCGCGCATTACTTTTTTTTGTGCGTTTTCGTTGAAACGCACGGAAGTGCGGCAAGTGTGAATAGGGCATAGACCAAGGATGGTGACCCTAAACTGCGAACATTTCATATATAGGACCTCCGGTGAACTACTGCCTGTATAGATGGCACAGTGGTTTTGGAGGTCCATTAGCATTGGACCGCCTTGTTTGGAGGGGAACCATAGGGGTGATCCATAAATTATGTCACACTTTTTTTTGCCTCGTTTTAAACATCCCCCACCCCTTTGTTACACATTTCAGTACACCCCATCCATAATGATGTCACAACCCGTCCATTACCCCCTCCCCCCCAATTATTTTTTAATAATTCTTTAAGTCACTACAGGGCCCAAATGTATTTTCCCGACTGCTATTTAAAATTTCAAATGTTCAAAAAATAAAAAAATAAATTTTACCTCATATTTTTTACCGGGATTCATTTTGTTTATAAGCCAAAACACATCAAACTTAAAACTGACAACAATGACGTCATATCCATATACCAGGAAGTGACGTTCCAATCATACCTTCGAGTGGTATAATGTGTTGTGGGATAAGACTTTGGACTACTAAATTGGAATTAGTTGGACGCCATGTTGCTATTTTACACATATCCCACTCTCTGGGGCATTTTCAGATTTCGTTACTGGTGGCATCACGTGACTTTTAACAGTATTAAGTTATTAACGCTCCATGAAGGGCACACATTTTTTTGTAGACTAATTTCTGTCTTGGTTTCCAGAATTTGTAAGCAGATTACATGTGCCGACAAGAACATGTCTTCTGGAGGAAAAAAACAATGTTCACTTATTTGTTAGTATAGGGGATGCTTTGACATCTTTGAAGCCATACCGCTCTTCTTGGAGATCTATCAAGATTTGAAATCCTCTTAAAAACAAGTATACTTCTTGAGGTCAAACTGTCTGACCACGGAAAGACAGTTTTTTTTCTGCATGTTTTGTCAAAAGCCCCTGTCCGGTCATGCAGTTTGTTGTTTTCGGCCTTTGGAAGATTATTTTTTCAGGATTAACCTGGTATAAAGGGACGTTTCAACGGGAGAGAAAATCCTGGCGAGAAACTCTCGAGAGCAGCTTTCGCCAATGGACACACCTAAGTTAGTGATGCAATGTTTTCATAAGCTACTACATTTAATCCGAGTTTAGTATGCTGTTTGGAATCATTGATTATGTATAATCTGAGTTTAATACTATGCTAGCCAGTCATGTACTGTTCTAAATTTAATCGGAGTTTACTGTGTTGTTAAACAGCCACGGAATGTTAATATTTAATCGGAGTTTAATACACTGCTTTAGTCATTGAAAGGTTTTTATCAGTGATACAATTTAATCGGATGGTAACTATGTTTACTAAATTGTCAATAGAATGTTAACCAGCGATTAAATATAAAGGGTTTGGAAAAGAGCTAAAATTTTCTTTTGCCAAATATTTCAGTAGTGTTTATACTGTGTTTATTATAGCTGTGGTCACGGAATGGATTTCATCCTAGCTGAAAGCCATTCCGTGACCACAGCTAGCATTTCTCCAACCTGTACAGCGCAGCAAGGGTATAGTAACACTTGTGCAAATCAAAACGATTATAATCGTCGGGTGGGGGTGTTACATATCACGCTTAGGTAAAAAGATGGCTAAATAGGCGATTAAAATTTAATCGACGTTTGGTGCAACAGGTTGCATCGGCTTCTGGGGTTGGTTAATTTGTTCCGTTGCGATGGGTAACCGTTTCTCCAACGAAGGTTACCGATTCCTCGTTTCTGGGTCCTGAAGGTAATCTATTTTTAGCCCCGTTTTGTTCGGAGTGGGGGTGGGGAACCTTGAAGCACCTATACCTGGTACAGGGTGTCCCCTCGAACTTTCTCTCGGTTCCCCCCTCTGGCAGGCTGCTCTCATTTGTCGCGATTATTTCGCGTTCCGGCCTTTAGCTTTTTTTTTGGTTTTTTTTCACTTTCAACTTCTCCGATTTCGCATCATGTACAAACAACCCCATTTATTTTTGGAACAAAATCGAAAATGTGGGTCACCCTCGCCTCGATTGTTATCGAACGCGGCCGTTCAGATGAGACTCAATATTGAAATGTTTGGCAAAACTTGTCTGAAGTCCGCTTAAAGGCCTACTTTTCATTAATAAATACAAGTGTATGGCAGTTTATTTTTTTTGTCCAACTGCTCATGGGGGCTATTCGAAAAGAAGAAAGTTTGACATTTAACCATGTATCGAAAAATCGTATTTGAAAGTCATGTGTACTAAATTAGTACGTTGTTCTGTATTAAAATTAAATTAATGTAGTCCATCTAAACAGTGTTTTACGAAAGAAAAATACTAATTCTAAATAATCACAACCTTCTTGCTTAATTTCATATTGAGAAAATGCATTGGTGTGCCACGACAATTTTAGGCTTGGTTTAGTGTGCCGCGAGTTTTAATAGCATGAAAAACACTACACTAATGTGTATATGTTGTGCTTTTGAACGCCATGTAGTATTTCATGTGACGTTTGTTAGATGGCGTTGCAGGTCGTGAACTCTCCCAGCTATGGTAGCGCCCCCAGGTGGGAGCACACAAGCTACGAATCAGAATTGTGAGTCAAGTTCATTAAACCGCAACCTCGTAACAATGAATTTAGAAATTTCGTACATTTTTAGAAAGCCTTTTTAAAAAAATTCAGAACTACATGTGTTAATGTGATTTGAAACAATAGTGTTTTCGAATTTCCAGTTTTTCCCGTCTCAGCTGAATTTGAAGTAACATTTTAAAGTAATTCACCTCAGAACCTAAGTATAATTTGTAAAAATATGCAAAAACCGTGTTGAATTAGTTATACTGAATTTAATTCTTAGATAAGGTTTTTAACCTGGGGTTCTTGAATAGGTAACAGAGTTCGTGAACTTGGATGGGGAAAATTATATCTTTGTCACTAACCTCTATCTGAAATTTAGCATTTCCTTCAATTATAAGGTAACAAAACACTTGCCTATAGCCTGTGTTTGTAAGATGTTGCTAATTCAGTCAATATAATTGGTTTCCATTTATAACTCTGCCTATTTTATGCATTTAAATCATTTTATAAGTAGGGGCCATTATAGGCTTCATCAGGTTGCTTATGAGGTCCATGGTCCAATAAAGGTTAAGAACCTCTGCGAGGAAAAGATACTTTTAAGTAATACATGTAGAATTAAGTATAAATAAACTGCGTCAATGAAATGAATATAGCTGTAGTCACGGAATGGATTTCAGTCTAGCTGAAACCTGATGCAATCTTGGATGATTCCATTCCATTCTTTTTCACATTAGTTGTTTTGATGTGCTGTTAATTGGACCTAAAGGACAAAATCCGGATAAGTTCTAATCCAAATTTTGGTTGACTTTTTTTAAAAGCTTATCGTTTATTTCCCACCTTAACAAGGCTCGGTGTGAACGGGCGTGTGAACCCCAGATGCACCGAGCGACCCCTGGGCAATGGGTCGGGGCCGGGGGCCGGAGCGCCGGGATCGATTACAATGCGACCTCGTTTCCTCACCACTCGTGTTCCAGTTTCCAGTTGGCGATGATGCGCTGATGACACCACGTTCGATCCGGTTGCAGTCAGGTGAAACAACTCTTCCGGCCGGTGTGCAGCGCCCTCTGGCACGCTGTAACAGGTTGGGCCCCATGCCCATGACGGCTATTATATTAAGCTCCAGCCCATGGTTTCAGAGACTGCTGTCTTGCTTTGATGGAACCTGTTCATCTTGAAGACACTGTACTGTGTCCGAGCACTTAAGTTACTAAATCGTATAGGGGCCATTCAAAAAGGACGTCCTCAAGAAGGGATGGGGGTCTGTTGTCATGTGGAGTGTGGACGGAGGGGGAGGGGTTGAAAGCCATTATAGACGCCCACTAATGATGGTATTTTTCAGTTTGTGGATTTTCTTGAGATTTAAATGAAAGGGAAAAAGACACCAGAAGAAATGTGTCCCCGATCCAAAATGTACTTGAATTTGTAAAGCCTCGGAAAAGTTTGAAATAATGCCTAATTTTGTGTTAAACACCAATTTTATACTGGAATTTCACTTCGAGGTCAGGGAGTTTTCGTTAGTCATAAAAATCTGGAGAATGTCGTAGAATTGGTAACGAGGCTTTCCTAGGATGGGCCTTTCTATGTTCCAAAAAGTTTTCTGGGCACCCTACTTTTTCACAAAAAAAATAATAGGGAGGGGAAGGGGGGTCTGGGCAAAAATGGACACGACAGTGTTTTCGGGGGAGGGGTTAATTTTTGAAGGAATTTCGGGACGTCCTTTTTGAATGCCCCGTTAGTCACGTGTCACTCGACTAAAATATTAACATTCCCTGGTGAAAAAACAATAGAGATTTCTATTGGTTTCTATTGTTATTTGGACACTTAATTGATTTTAATTGTTTTCTATGGTTCCTGTATTGACTTCTATTGGCTTCTATGATTTAGCTGTATTGACTGGACAATAGAAAACAATTGAAACCAATAAAACCAATAGAAAACAACGTTCCAGGGTAGTCCGATTCAGCCTTAATATTTGTCAGTGGGGTTTCACATGTGTTTTTTGTTGTTGCTGTGGTCACCGTACTTGTGTACAGGGGTGCTCAAAATGTTTTAAAAAAAAAGATTCACCAGAACGTGGTGACTCGAGTTACCAAAACTAGCAGCTTGTCCGAATTCAGACCCCGCCCTCCTTCTGTCCCAGAATGCGTGTCCCGTCCGATTTTTGCGCTCGATAGGATCTGTTTCATTTACGGTAAACATATATAACCTTATTAGTGATCCGGCTGACGGGGTGACCGGTCGTACTTAATGGCGCGTGGCCTCAATTTGCATGCTGCGGAGGTCTCCCTTCTCCCTAATGACGCCAATTAAGCCAAAAATGGCAGCGCTCCCACCCCACATGTCCTGCCTCCCCCATTGTGATGTTCACACAATGCCGGCTTATCGCTCTCTCTAGCAAGCTTTATTAAATATTGTGTCGCCAGTTTCGACATCGGCCATTATTAAAAATTACGTTTTCAAAAAAAAAAAATGTATATCCAGCAGTTAATTAAGCGCTTTTTTTATGTGTGCTCCGTTTTCAGCCTACATTTTTGTTTGCCCCTTATCTGGTGACACCTTTTCAGACAACATGGCCGCCGTTTCGTAAGCGCTGTAACTACTGATGGTGTTGCGAAAGTCCCGATTAACGCCGACATTAATTGGCAATTAAGACGTCCAGGCCAGAAAAGACTCCATACCGGTTTCCATGGAAGGCCGCGTAGAACGCTTGGAGTGTTCTTGGGTGTAAACTATGCGTTGTGCAAAACCGTTTTGCACCAAAATTTTACGAATTTAAGAGAGTGGGTTGCTGCAATTTTCTGTTTGCCGTTGTCAAGGTGCACGTGAATTGGCGAACGGTGCAGTTGAATTGAGGAACAGAGAAAGTATAGTGGTGGTGGGAGGATGGAGAAGGGAGGGCCAGAGAAAGGAGGAACTGAGGAATGTAGGAAGGTAAAACTAGAGGAACAGAGAACGGAGGAAAAACAAGAGACGCGAGAGGAGTAACAGAGAATGGGAAGAAAAGAAAGTTAGGAGGCGAGGAGAGGATCAGAGTCAGGAGAGAGGAAAAAAATGAGATGGGCAGTTGTAAGAGGGAAGAGGACCAGATGGACGAAAAAGAGGAGAGGAAGAGTTGGAAGATAGGAGGAGGAGAGTAATGAAGAGAAGAGATGGTAGAAGAAAGAAGAGAGGAAAGAGAGGAGGAGAGGAGCAGGTGGACGAGGGAAGAGAGGATCAGAATCATGGGAGGAAAAATATGCGATGGACAGTTGCTGGAGGGAAAAGGAAGAAAAAGAGGAGAGGGACAGTTGGAAGATAGGAGGAGGAGAGTAAAAAGCAGAAGAGCGGGTGGAATAAAGAAGAGAAAATGAGAGGAAGAGTGAATCAGAATCAGGAGAGAGGAAAAAGATGAGAATGGGCAGTTGTAAGAGGGAAGAGGACCAGATGGACGAAAAAGAGGAGAGGAAGAGTTGGAAGATAGGAGGAGGAGAGTAATGAAGAGAAGAGATGGTAGAAGAAAGAAGAGAGGAAAGAGAGGAGGAGAGGAGCAGGTGGACGAGGGAAGAGAGGATCAGAATCATGGGAGGAAAAATATGCGATGGACAGTTGCTGGAGGGAAAAGGAAGAAAAAGAGGAGAGGGACAGTTGGAAGATAGGAGGAGGAGAGTAAAAAGCAGAAGAGCGGGTGGAATAAAGAAGAGAAAATGAGAGGAAGAGTGAATCAGAATCAGGAGAGAGGAAAAAGATGAGAATGGGCAGTTGTAAGAGGGAAGAGGACCAGATGGACGAAAAAGAGGAAAGAGTTGGAAGGTAGGAGGAGGAAAGTAAAGAGGAGAAGAGAGGGTAGAAGGAGGAAGAGAGGAGCAGGTGGAAGAGGGAAGAAAAGAGCAGGTGGAGGAGGGAAGAGAGGATCAGAATCATGAGAGGAAAAATATGCGATGGGCAGTTGCTGGAGGGAAGAGGAAGAAAAAGAGGAGAGGGGCAGTTGGAAGAAATGAGAGGAGCAGCGGGAAAGCGGGTTGAATAAAGAAGAGAGGATGAGAGTAAATTTAAGAGAGGAAGAGGGAATCAGAATCAGGAGATAGGAAAAAGATGCGATGGGCAGTTGCAAGAGGGAAGATTACCAAAAGGACGTTAAAGAGGTGGAAGAAAGAAGAGAGGATGAGAGTAAAAAGGAGTAGAGTTAGGAAAGAGGAAAAAGCTGAGATGGTCAGTAGGAAGAGGGAAAAGAAGATCAGACACCGGAAAGAAAAGATTTGCGAGGGAAAAGCTGAGATGGGCAGTTGGAAGAAGGAAGATAGGATCAGATACCGGAAATAGAAAAATAAAGAAGTCGATGAGAGGAACAAGTGCAAGTGAGGAATAGAGACTCAGAGTGATGAGAAAAGTGAAGAAAAGGGACAGAAAAGTGAGGAAGAGATAGGAGATGAGTAACAGAGGAAAGAGGAATTAGGCGAGGAGAGTAACAGGTATATTGGAGACCTGTAACTGGAGAGTAACAGGGATTGGGATACAAGAAAAAGAAAAGACCAGAGTTCAGAAACAGGAATGAACAGGAAAAGAACAAGTGAAAATCACTTCCTCTTTTTCCCTTCACCAAGAGAGATGTGGGGCAGGATTTACATTGTTGTAGTGCCTAATGGGCGAGCATAAATCTGAAGCAGAGGGTTGGCCATCGTTTTTCGTTCTGGTTTTATATACAATGTTCAGTCGAGTAAAGTGCGATTTTAAATCGCCATCTTTAACCTCGTTCTCAACCTCCATTTCCCCCCTTCTCCTTTTAAAGTCAGGGGTTTGTCCAACACGGTTTCCATGCCTCTAATATTTCTTATGTGGAACGAGATTAGTCCTATTGTTGCATTGTGCCAGTGCGTAGGAAATGACTTTATTATCCTATATATTAGGCATTTATTTATTTTTCCTCCATGCATCAAATGGGGATTGAGGTTAGTGGATTGCGCCGCCGCCATCTTGCTCCTCTGTTTTCCCTGTACCCAACTTATGATTTTATGAGCTAATAGGCGTCGTAAAGCTCCGTTTTGCAGAACGCCCAGTGCGGAAAAAAGGCGCAGTTTTCGGCTTGGACGGTTCGGGAACCAAATTTGGCTGCTAGCAACCCCCATTATACCCTCCCCTCATGCCCCTGTTCGTCCTGTACCGTAACCGTGGCGGTGTTATCTAGGTTACCGAATTTCTATTTGGAACTCACGAGTTGCTGCTTTTTCGGGCGAAACTTGAATTTGAAAGTTTTTGAGTTTTTTTTTCCAGGGTGCGTGTACTTATAATTGTACTGGGCGAGTCGTTTGGAGCTTTCACCAGGTATACTTGGGGCTTGCCCAAGGCTGACGTGGGTTGCTCAGATCCTCTTTTTAACCCCAATTGTATACGATTTTTAGTGGCAGTTTTAGCACTGTCATGGCTTTCAAGATTCCAATTGGGGCAATTGTTGTGACCTAAACAACCCTCTCAACTACCGTATACTGTATATGTTTTAAACATATATATTGCAACTTTGACTGCGTCATTAGATACATCTTCACCAACATTTAGATTTAGAACATTTGTGTTTAAAAATTGGTGCACTTCCCGTTAATCATCCGTTTCATAACACGCGTTACTCAATTTGTTCCAGTTTCAGAAATCTCTAGAAACATATAGTGAATATCCTGCCACACGTTTCTGGTCATGTAGGGACTTGTATGTGACATATTTCGCCTTATATGTATGGATCATATTTAACTACCGAATAGCTATTATGCTGTTATATAGCCATACATGGGTCATATTTGGCCAATGGATACCCATATAGATAGCCATGTAAGTAATATCTTATATATCCATCAATAGCCATGTATGGAACTAATTTAACCACTAAATGGTTATAGATAGTATTGTATGGCTCATATTTAGCTATTATATGGCCATAGATAGCATTATATGGCTCATATTTAACTATTGAATACCCATGGATAGCCCCATATTGAACACATTTAACAACTGAATGGCCATAACATTGTGCGATTCATTTTTAACCGTTGCATATCCATAGATAGCCACGTATGGAACACATTTAACTTTTTAAATGACCATAGATAGCCGTGTGTGGAACATGTATAACCACGCGATGGCCATAGATAGCCGTGTATGGCTCATATTTGATCACTGGATACCCATAGATAGCCACGTATGGAACGCATTTAACCACTGAATGGCAGTAGATAGCATTGTATACCCATAGATAGCTTATAGGGAACACGTTTAACCGCTGAATGGCCATAGATAGACATGTATGGCTCATATTTAACCTCCGAATGGCTATGAATAGCCGTCATAGGAATAATTAAGTTTTTGAGTGTTATATATGATGCTATACTTCGATGGTATACTTCGAGCTTCCATATTTGAGAAATCATGAATAGTTTACACACAGCCTATATATATATAGTCAAGTTTGAACCATATGTGATATGTCAATTAAGATACATATACAAAGGGATAGTATAAGGGCACATAAGGCCATATAAGGTGACATTTATGAGCAAGCCTTGATATTTAAGGCATGCATGCTTTTATATCATATATGGCCATACCCAAATGTACCCAATTTCTGGTTTGGCCATTTTCTTCTTCTATCCATTTGTGGCCGACCCTCGACGACTTCAATGCGTTTATATGACCATAAACTTGTGAATTCATACATTTTGTATGCCCAAATGTTCTCAATTTCTAGTCTATCAATACTGTATAGGTACTATATTATATAGTAAAACATCATCATCATCAATCTAGTATTTAATACTATACATATCAAACGTGTCCATAAATGACCCATATACAGCATGTTTTTCTACCCTGGTTGCCTAAATAAAGTAAATATTCCACATTGCCATACCTTAACCTCGAAAAAATTCCAGACTTTTTAATTTAGATAAAGAATACAGAGAAATGTTTTGCTTCTTGTATAGTTTCTGTGAAACTACCACTACAACTTTTTTTTTCCAAAAACTTGTAACTCACTTTTGAAAATTTCCAGAAGTGTCGGATTTGGCGTCCTTCAATATGCATGGTTCACAAAGATAACATTAAAAGCGAGAGAAAGTGTAAACAATGCTTCCAAGAAGGTTAAACCCTTCTGGTGGCCGCCATATTGGTGTGTAGTATAGAACAAAAACTGGGAACTCTAATTTAGGTGGCCTTCATTCTTCTTACTTGCATTTAAAAAAAAAAAAAATGCTCATTGAAAAAACAAGGAAATGCAATTGCATGTTGCTGAAACTGGTGCCAAACTTAAGGCCAAATGTATAACAAGCTTTTTTCGCTTTTAAGAACATTTGTTTTATTTTTGGCTAACTCGGGATATGGGGTTTTGTGGAAATGTTGAAATGTGGGTCTCCTCACCAGTTTCTCGCATTTCCTCTGCTATTTTTTCTTGTATATGTGGTTATTTCTTGCATTAACTTGTGTTTCGTAGTTTTTCCTCGAATTGTTTCGGAATGGCTTTTGCATTATTTAGGTTTGACCTCTTTTGCGAGGCCTATCTGTGTTACGGTTCGCATATGCAGGTGGTGGCGATCGTAACTAGGCCTAATTCGCTCTGGTGGATTCTATACTGTTCCCATGCGATCATTTGTTCCGTGTATACATGTATGTATGTATCGGGGCCATGTACAACTATAATGACAGCGTTTATGGATGGCCCCTTTTTGAGGGATTTTACCACAGTTGCCTATAACGCATGTAGCAGCGTTGAATAGGTCACCATTTATCATCCAACAATAATTAACTCTTTGTAATTTACAGAATAGTAAAGCCCAAGTATGAGGCGCCGTTTGGGACATTACCCAAGTCATGAAATGGATTTAAACCGATTTGGATTAATTTTCACAAATGTGCATGCGCTCTCCTCATCACTTTTCATAACCTAGCCTGATCATGAAGAGAGCGCATGCGCCAAGCATATTTCAGCCGATTCGGTTTTCAACAAAGACGAAATCCGCTCCGTGACTTGGGCAGTTTAGTTATAATTTATTAATCTTTTTTGTAAGTCCGATGGCACGGAACGGATTTGGATAGAAGTTATGCAACTATTCGCATTTCAACCGATTCGGATCAGTTTACAACTAGGACGAAATTCATTCCGTGACTTGGTTTACAGAAATAGTTATTGCCATCAGTTTTAAGAAATTTTTGATGCTAAAGCTATATAGACATGGAATGAATTTCCACCTAGTTGAAAACCAATTTGCATTGGTTTTATCCAAGTCGGAAGAAATGTATGTGTGCACATGCGCTCGCTTCATGGAGGCCATCAAGGCTAGTTTTCAACCAACTTTTTTTGGTTGAAATCCATTCCTTGACAGCTGTTGATATTGCGTTTTTTGGGAAATAGTATTTGTATCGGTCTTGCCACGACGGACTACGCGGAAGAAGACGTATCGTGTGAACGTACAGATTGAAAAGTATGCGCCGCTGTAGAAACGGTAAAAAAGTTCGTTCGGCAAATCAGCTGGTGAGCGAGGTGCTTTATAATCATCAAGTTATCTTGAGACCTTGGTAGAGACAAGTTTCGACCTAAGCGTGAAACTTCAGGGGTCTTTTAGCCTTATTGTCCAATGCCAAGATGATACCTTCCGTCCCGTTCATAAGTCGTGCAGGGAAATTCCCTCGGGTCCTTGCAGGAAAACTTCCGCCTCGGCTCGCAAACCGTTCGCACGGGTTCAACATTCCCTTCCGAACATCCTCGCTCTCATCCCCCTCTTCAATTTACCCCGTTTTTCGTCTTAATTCACCTCCCGTTTCCTCCTCTTCATACGCTAAATTACCGTTCCAGGTCACGTCGTTTTTTTTTTTTCATTCCTCCTGTTGCTGCGTTGCTTTTTTTTCTCTCTTCCGTTTCTGGTTTTCGTATTTCCGTTACAGAACGCCATCGCTCCGTACTGCGCCTATATCCACTGTGTCGCTGCTCTCCAGCCGCTTGCGAGCGCTCCCGCACACGGCTCAACCGCGAGTCCTTGGCCCCCGCATACTTGCGTGCATTGCGAGACGGAGAGCGCTTTGATAAGCACGCGAAACTCACTTCTCTGTTCCCCGCATTCGGCCGCAGTCATGCCGTCGAACCGAACGGCAACCGATACAGTGGAATAAGTGCGCGTTCGAAAATCGGTTCAGGTCTATAATTCAGCTGCTGGTTCCATCGGATTTCACGAGCTAAACGGTTTTGACACGGTGTAATTAAGTGCTATAACGATCGGATACCGCATCGTTGGTCGTCGCCAAGAATTGAAGTTCGACGATCGGATTACGAACCCAGGCTTCAACCTTGAAACCTGTATGGATTGGAGCACGTGTCCCGATCGTCACCGTTGCTAGCTATAGCGACCGCGGTCGTCGAACCAGAGCACGGTGTCAACAGCTTCGGGTTCGCGAAAACAGCTGCCTGATAGGGGCTTGCGTAATTTTGTTTTCGTCCCCGTGGGACAGAAGAACGACGATGCCCTCGTAGCGTGTGCCCTCACGCAATACGACCGACGATGGGGGTGAAGACGGATAGCGAGGAGCAGGAGGACTTGGACGACGAGGTGACGCCGGCCGACCATCTGGGTAAGTGCAGCTGCTGCTCGCCTAGACCTCTAGGGACAATGACATCTTGATGGGGGCAAATGCTCTTGCTCAACATCGGGGCTTCTAAGACAGTGTCTGGGACCTCTAACTGGGAAAGTTAGTTTCATAGATGTTCTATTGAGTCTTGAATTCTATATTCCAAAACCCTGGAATTTCCATCTACAATCAAATAGTCCTTTTGGGTTTTTGCAAGAGTTTTCTAAGTTTAAGTTACTTGAGACCAAGGGCCATCAAGAACTGTTCCAGAAACATTGGAACACATGATATGTAATCATTTGTAAGCTAACAATACCTTTTGGTTTTGCAAGGGCCATCAAGAACTTGACACATTATATGTCATCATCTGAGAGCCAACAGCAACAGCACCTTTAGGTTTTGCAAGGTTTTTCTGAGTTTGTTGTTTGAGACCAAGGACCATCAAGAACTCTTGCTCCACCCTTTCCAGAAACATTGGGACACATGATATATGTCATCATTTGTAAGCTAACAATCCCTTTAGGTTTTGCAAGGGCCATCCACCCTTTCCAGACAGTAGACACATGATATGTCTTCATCTGTTAGCCAACAGCACCTTTAGGTTTTGCATGGTTTTTCTGAGTTTGTTGCTTGAGACCAAGTGCCATCAAGAACTGTTGCTACACCATTTCCAGACTCATTGGGACACATGAAAACAGTCCTCATGAGTCGTGATCTATAAGCCAACAGAATCCATGGATTTTTCATCAAGGTTTTCTAAAAGTTTTAAGTTTTTTGAGATCAAGGGCCATCAAGAACTGTTGCTCCACCATTTCCAGACTCATTCTGACACATGAAAACATGTCTCCATGAGTCGTGATCTAAAAGCCAAAAGAATCCATGGGTTTTTCAAGGTTTTCCCCAAAGTTTTTAGTTTTTTGAGACCAAGGGCCATCAAGAACTGTTGCGTCACCATTTCCAGACTCATTGGGACACATGAAAACAATCCCCATGAGTCGTGATCTATAAGCCAACAGAATCCATGGTTTTTTTCAGGTTTTCCCAAACCTGGAAAAGGGCCATCAAGAATTAACTGTTGCTCCACCTTTTCCAGAGACTCTTGAAAATGTCAACTACAACAACCCAGTTGTCCCTTTCGTTTGGTACATCGACTTCATATTGACTCGAGTTCTTTTTAAGGCATTTTCATGATTTCTCCGATTAGCATTTGCTCAAATCTTTCTTCCTGTTGGAACAACACCCTGGTGTTGAAAATAAACAAAATGGCGGCAGCCCTTAAGATAGAAAAGCGTTAGCTACTCAATCGGAATATGTATGCTGGAATATGTAAACTGCATTATTCCAAGTACTTACAGATACGACATTTTTTCCGAAACTAGAGAACACCATCTTGTTAAAAAGCGAATTTGGTTCATGTCGTACATTGTGTGCAAATATTAAGCAGACCCCTTGTATGAACACCTGGTTTATTTGGTAATGTTTGTGGGTAAAAAGTCATTCACCAGCTGAACAGCCAAAAGTCAAAAAGGTGGGTTTTGAACGAGGGCTGCTGATTAGCCGGTAATTACACAACTGTAGAAATTTGAAAGTTATACGGACACTGTGTTGACATGTGGATGGGGTGAT
This sequence comes from Julus scanicus, assembly GCA_034698625.1. NCBI lineage: Eukaryota > Metazoa > Arthropoda > Diplopoda > Julida > Julidae > Julus > Julus scanicus. The sequence continues at coordinate 974 of JAQGBW010004010.1, read as the reverse complement.
GTGAATTTTTGTAGTAATTTCGGATAGTTTGTTTTGAATGGACATTGAAACATCTTAAATGCATCATAATTAAAATCAGTATTATTAGTAATAATGAATTATGATGAATTTAAGATGTTTTCTATTGCGTAAAAACTGGGTCCTGGCAAAGAAATATAGGTTTATTGTTTTTCTAAGTGTATTAAGTTACAACACTGTACCAAACATTGAGGTTTACTGCCCCTTACCCCATTTTCCTATAAACCCTACTGTTTTTATAACACGAATTTCCACATGTTTAAAGTGCTGGAGGAACTCATGTATCGTATTATTTTGGCCATTGATAACTGTTAACCTGATTTTTGGAACATCAGCCTTGGTCACTGAATGGATTTCAACCTATAGCTGAAAACCGACTAGGATAAAATTGACACATATTTTTCGTTTTAATAATCCTAATCGGTTTTCAGCTAGAAAGAAATTCATAACGTGACCATACTAAATTTCTTGTTGCAAAAGCTGTGGTCACAAAATGGATTTAAACTATGGGTGAATTACGTGACCGTGCTAAATTTCACGGAATGGATTTCAACTTAACTAAAAACCGATATGGATACAAGTTCAAAGTTTATCCAAATCGCAAATTTAGGTTTTCAGCTAGGGTGAAATTCATTACGTGACAATGCTAATATAAACTGCGGTGCAATAGTTCTGGTCACGCAATGGATTTCAACTTAGTTGAAACCCGATTTGGTTAGAATCCATGCAGATGTGTAACATTCACATTTGCTTAAATTCTATCGAAATCGGTTTTTAGCAGGATGAAATCCATTTCGTGACCACAGCTATTACAACTCGAAAGCTCAAATTCTATACAAATCGGTTTTCAGTTGGTGTGAAATCCATTACGTGATCCATTGAGTGAGTGGTACAAGGATCATGAAATGAAATTAAACCCAGATAAGACTCAAAAAATGATCATCAATGTAACTAGT
>JAQGBW010004009.1:0-14780 GCA_034698625.1 Julus scanicus | reverse complement strand
TTAAGCTTGGGTTTCATAACCTGGGGCACATTTCATCTAGGGTTTGTTGGTGCAACACAAATGGTTAACCTGGAGGTTAACCAGGAGTTATTTTATAGCCCGAGGTTAGTAAACCCTAGATTTAACCTCTGTTGGTGCAACCGGCCCTAAGTCACTGGAGCATCAAATTTCGTTTTTATAGTTTGGAAGTGTGTTCCAAAAAATAGCAAGCTTTCACTATATAGAACACATTAACCATGGAGCTCATCACTTAAATGCATTCAACACACCCAATTTGTACCACTCTTAAACAGTCTTGAACTCAACAATTGGAATCTTGAACATTTTGCTCACATGTTCAAATTTTGAAGTGTGTTCATAGGAAACCCATTATAGAACACCAAAGCAATCTTTTAAGTTTAGAACACAAACATTGAAACCTCGAACATCAGTTTATAATATGTTTTACCTGAAGATCAGACCATAAAAATGTACTCCTTTCCTCAGGTGTGTCACACCGTTGAACCGCTTCAGACTCGAAACCCATAGCGTTGAAAGTGTTCTAGTGTTCTAAAAGAGAACATATAGTTTCGTGACGTCACCTTCCAGGCCGACCTCGTTCCTCGATGTACAGGGTGTCGAGTAAAAACCGCTTTTCACCGCTTGACAGCCCGTTTATAATCGCAACTAATTAACCAAAACGTTTTTCTCGTTAATTAAAAAAGAAAAAATGGAATAAAAAAAAATGGCCGCCGATGACATTGTAAATTGCGTTCTGTGCACGCGGTTTAATTGTACCTTAATCAACCTTGGTGATGGTTTTTTTAATGTACAGTTTTTTTAGGATTCTCGCCTTCGATCTACGCTCTATTATTACCATCGTCGTCGCTCTGCATGATGGTCCTTGAGAAACAGTGAGTTGCAAACACGCACGCAAGGTTGCGAAAGACGAAAATTCGCAAGAAATTATAAAAGATGGAGGGGAGAAAAAATCATAGTCGTAAATGGACCAAACCAAACCGCGGGATTAAGTCAACTTTTGAACTGGTAAACTGCTGAAAACTAGACGGAAATCTCTTGAGAGGGCCAAGTCACGAAATAGTCCCTTAGATAAATTTCATCCAAATCGGTTGAAATTTGCATGTACGCATGCGCACTGTGATGTTTGAAAACCAAGGTTAATTTGCTGGACAAAAATCCCACTTATTTCCAGAATTTCAAGGATTATGCTTTACATACTATAAATATTGATTTAGTTTTGGACTTCAAAAAACAAAATAATGTGGAAGGGGCAATGAATTTCCACAATTTCCAGAAAGTTTTTACTAAACTATCCTCACAACACGTGACCATCAAAAACTGATAAAACATCAGTGAAATTCCCCACTCAATTTCAATTCGGCGTCGCTAGATGGCGGTACAGAGCCTACAGCGCCCCCTACGGGCGCGGAGGGACACCTCATTGATGGCAATCGAAAGTGAAAGGAGGCGGACGAATATCAATGAATGAACACAGGGAGATAAGATCACCGGCGGAGGAGCAAAAGGAGGAAAACCGCCCGCGGATGAATACAATGACAACACACTAATTAATGAAATGTTCGGAATGCGGCTGCTAGAAGCGCCCCTAGTGCCAAACCGTGGAATGACGCCAATTGATTGGGCCTACTTATTCAATAATGACGTCATATTTAAGTTTTGTTTAAGGTGTCATTTTGGCTCCCAATTTGACGTCAGTGTCAATGATGCAGTCAAATATATGGATTTTTATGGAAATTTTACTTTGATATTTGACGTCATCCGTACAGATTTAAAGTATAAAACGAGCTGTGCTTGTGATATGAAACAGCAGCTTGGCATTATGACGTCAGCTTGTGTAACCACGTGAAATTCTGACGTCATTTTTGATTTAAAACAACATTTACTTCGACATTTTCGAGTCATTTCTAAACGAAAATTTAAAAATAAATGATGTCAGTCTGTCTAAAACGACGCCATCTTGAACAAGGAAGTTCATGAAACCTATAGGCCATTTTGACGTCATTTCCGATTCTAAAACGACGCCATTTTGGACTAGAACACCCTATACACGGGCCTGTTGTTAGCAATGTGCTGCTTCATGCGTCGTTATTGTTGTTCCTCTCCTAAGATTGATTGTTCGCAATTTAAAGTGCGCAATGAAAATTGCAATTTTCAACAATGGCCGCCGCACGAAAGGTGGGTGTCCCCCCCTGACGGGCAGCAGCTCGAATGTGTCGGGGAGGGGGTAAGGTTACGGGGGGGTGGGGGTGAGGACAGAAAAAAAAATGGCAGAGGAGGGGGTTGAGACAAGTAATATTCCTTAAGAAACAAAAACGGGGGAAAAAAAACAACATTAGAATAAGAAAAAAAGGTCAATGAGCACCTCTGATGCATTCGAAGAACGAAAAAAATGGCACAGGGGGCGCCCTGATGATAGTAATTGTTACTCCGTGACAGGCGACCGTGCAAATTGGGGGATCCCAGCCCGCTCCAGAGGGTGCCATCACCACCAGAGACCCCAGTCGAGTCTCGCGAGACGCACCGCCATCTAGCGGAAGGCTCTCGCAACATTGACAAATTGGTGGAAATCTTATTGAATCCTAAACCATGATTGAATCCCTAATGCTCATCGAATAGTGAATGAGAAATAAAAATTGACTCTTTATGACAACCTTTTGCTTGATCAAGACCTTGGTTCATTTCTTTAATTAAATGTGTTTTGAAACCTGGCCCAATTCCGTTTGTTGTTTCCGTATGTTTTTTCAACAAGTTTCACGTGAGTTCTTTTTTTTTCTCGGATGTTTGAAGCGAGTGTGCTGACCGTTCGTGGTCAGTTTTCCAAAAGACAAAAAGCCGAAATCGGGCTGTTTATTCAAATGGCCGCATGTCTAAACACCTAGTAATTAGGGGCGCTGGCATCGCAAGAAGCAGCAGCCTTTTGGGTATGAGAAACGAGAAGTTTTTGCAAGAATCTGCTCGAGGGTCAATTTCCATTGAATAATTATCGGGGAGAAGCTGCACCAAATTGGCCCTCTCGCTATTTTAAAATGGGAGCCATAAAAGAAAATAGGCTCAGAGAAACCACACCCAAGGAGCAGCCAATGGGGCTCCTTGCATCACCCAATGGTTATTGACCCGTAGGGAATTGTTTTAAAAAAACACATCGAGGGGAGGGCATCATGCGAGGCCCCAAGGGCTCCAGGTGGTTTAAATTAAACATCCTGATATTACAATTTTCGATAAGTAGCCTACATCAGCCATAGATTAGGATCGAGAGTAATTGCAGAGAGTGACCGGTCCCAAAATCTCGTTTTAAACAGTTTCGTCCGAGCAAAACAACATACAAAAAAAGTCGTTTTTTCGGGAACAAATCGCCCTAATATACACATAATTGCTATCAATTCACGCCACAACCTTTGCTTTATGAATATAGTCATTGTCTTGCCATTCTGAAACAATGTGTTACAGAAAAAACTTACAAATGTCCTCCTAGCATCCATATATAGTTGTAGCAAATTTGTTAACTTATCTACAAAACTAACTTGATAAATTACTTTGCAAACAGTTTTTAAAAACATCATCTGGAATAGTTTTTCAGTTTTTAAAAACATCATCTGGAATAGTTTTTTCAGTTTTTAAAAACATCATCTAGAAAACAGTTATTAAAAACATCATCTTGAATACAGTTTTTAAAAACTGCCATCTAAAAAACAGTTTAAAAGCATCCTCTATAGAAAACAGTTTTAAAAACATCATCTTGAAATATTTAAATACAGTTTTTAAATAACATCTTCTAGAAAACAGTTTTAAAAAACATCATATAGAATAGTTTTTAAAAACCTCATCTATAGAAATCACCTCATCATGAAAACACCTTACACATTTTGAAACGTCTGAAAACCATATTGATAATCTTAATATCTGTCTTAATTTCATATATCGTAAATCTTAAAACTTGTCTTTAACATAATCTTTCAATATTCTTCAGAAAAACTTTCTCCAATACATCAGAAATTATTTTTGAAATGCATGTGTCAACCCATGTTGAAAACATCTAAAAATTGCATTGAAAATGTTCAAAACAAGTATTGGAAACACCTAAAAAGCTTCTAGAGCTATAGATGGCGCGATGCCCCACTTCCGTTCCAAAATGGCGTCTTAAGGCCCCAACATCCGCTGCTCATCTGAGTGACGTGCCCAATAAGCGAGCCATCAAATTGCCGTCTGCATATTTGCGATTTTCTCACAAAACTGTTTGCCCAAAAAGCCAACAGCCCTTGAAAAATCCATTTAAATGTTAAGCGGAGCGCTTAAGCACCACTTAGGTGGCGCTGACACGGGCGACGTCATTTGCATATATATGGAACGCGACCCCCAGCGGGGGGTAACCGCAGCAATTCAATAAAAACGAAAAATGTATCGAAAAACCCTCCTTTCCTCGCCGGCCATCTTGACCTTACCTCAGCAGCCCATGTACCGATGACCGTCGACTTTAGGAACGCCATCGCTGAATTTCGATGGTGATGTGATGATAAATGTTTGGGGCCACACGAACAATCGGACCCCAATTTTCAGTTGCACGAAACGGCCGTTAGATGGCGCATCGTTGGCACGAGGGGCAATTAGGACGAGCTTTTTTTTTCCAGGTATTATCTGGGCCAACTCGAGATTTCCGTCTTATCCACCCCTGCGACCCCGAGGCCCCATGGGACACGCAAGAGTGTCTCTTAATCCTCCCTACGAGAGATAAACCCCCCATGGGCGGTACCCGATCCCCTGTGTGCCACCTGTCGGCCATGACCAATCAGTGTGCCCCCTGGGTCCTGATAAGGTCCCTGATAACAGGTAATGGGTCTTCCCAACCGTCAGGTGCCCTAGATGACCACTGACAGCAATCTCAAATCAAACTTTTGAGTGATCGTAAACACGAAACCATGTTTGGGTTTGGCTAAAAGACACGACATTTACAGATTTCTTCAAAAACATTGGGGCCTTTAAGAAAAAAAATACCATGTTTCCAAACTTTTATCAGTTATTTTTGCACTCCAAGCCATGTTATGTCTCATGTATTTTCCAAAACATGTTTGCTCAAAACACAATTATGTAAATAATAACTTGACAGAAATTGTGCAAATATATTTTCATTAAAAAAATAATGGACCAAATGCTTTAAATGGGCAATTATGTTCAATTTCTGATATACATAATAAGTTTTGGGTTTTCTTGAAATTTAACAGAAAAATATCAGAACAGGGTATATAGAGTATAATAATTTTTCATTACTGGTAACTTAAGGACATGTTTTCGAAGTAAATAACTTGGTGAAAAATGTTTTGGGACTCTGGTCCCACTGAGATAAATGACGCGTGTCAGAGAGAGTGGAGTGGGTTTCTTTTCCTCTCTTGATGGGCAGTGGGTCGTGGGGTGACCCCCTCTCGCTGACCCTCAGCCGGACCCCATTAAGATCCCGGGTATCGATAGGACCCCGCCGTAATCTTTTTATGGTACCAATTCCCCGTATTGGTGCAGGTAAAAACCGTGTGCAGTTCCACACCCCTGTAAAACTGACCAAAAGTCTTGTACTGTATTTCTGGCGTTTTCTCCCAAAGTTGTTATTATCAGATGGCACTTAGGCGAACGTTAATGTTTTCGGCCATTAAAGTCGTGAGGGGTGCAGGCCCCACCCTGACCTTGCAGGGACCCCGATGCGGGCCGATCAGCGCCTCCCGAGGGCGGGGGGTGGCGCCCAAAAATCGCGATCATCATCGATGGATTTATGGCGAAACGAGTTCGACGGTTTGATTCACGAGTGGAACGCGTTCGGAAAGATAAGCGACGGTGGTCAGTTGGTCACATGATCGGTTTCCACCCCCACCCAACAAACCAAACTCGCCGGAAGTTCATGTGCCCAGATCAGTTTCCAGTGATCCGGATCATAGAACCATGGTCCATGTTTAGAAACCGCTCCAACTTGCGGTAGAACCCGATTGTCTATCCAAAAACACTATGCACCATTAGCTTCCATTGTAGTTCTTGTCAACGGTATTTCAGCCTTATTCATCATTTGACCTAGGTCATCTTAGGTGTCAAACTGACCATCTCGGTTAGCAGGACTCCAATAAAACATCAAAAGTGCAAAGTTTCGCTTCAAATTTGCGAAAAGGACCAAAACATGTTATCCATCCTAGTTTTGTCGTATTCCCTCTAGGAGGCGCTACATCCCGACCCTTTAGGGGGTGTGCGTGGCGCGTGCCTTACCCTCTTGCAATTGAAGAGAGGGGGTTGGAGGAATGCAGCCCAACAACCGCATGTACACAAATACACAAACGAAAAAAAGAGTAGGGGGATAAGCGAGGAAAGGGATAAGAGCAAATATATAAGGCGTTAATTACACCCTCCAAATCCAATAGAAAAAATGTGTATAGTTTTTCCTATGAAAGGGATGAAGAAGAAGGGGTTGAGAGAACAAATACGAATTTGACACGCACCGCAAAACCGCCACCAGAGGGGGGTGGGCCGTAAACATTGTCTAAATGCACCGTTTGCAATTAATAACAAATATTTGTCAGAAAAAACAACTACAAAATGGTTTGATAAGACCGAGAAAAAAAACAACAACATGAAAGCCATTTTGAAAATACAAGTTTTTGGGGAAGACAAATTGTGGATTTTCATTAGGACACGTGAACTAGCAATAAAACCAGTAATTTATGTTATTAGGGCCAAATCTTGATGAACAAAGACTAAATTGTAAAAGTGCAAACTTGGGACAGCAGCTTAGGGCCAAAAACACCAAAACCTTCAAACAAATTTCGAAGAAGCCTATTGTTTTGAATTGATGGAATGGATTCCCAGAATGCATGGTGTGGCGTGTTCTATATACAAGTCATTCTAAAATATTCAAATTAGAGTTTAGAATGACTTACTACACATCATGTACTCTATATTGGAAAGGTCCTACACACTATTCACTTGAATACTTGAAAATGTAACAATATTACGAACAACAACCATACAGATTTAAAAAAATGGAGTATATACCTTGAAGCACGGGAAAGAATTGTTCTGAAATAACAACAAAAATTGTATTCTAAATATATATCAGATGTTTGTTAACTAAACATTCATGGAACACTTTATGGAATCACACAAACCCAAAGAGTAACACATTATATATTTTCAGTTTAGGATGTACAATTTTTGAAAAGGTGAATATATGGAATTTCTATTTTTGGTCAAATTCTGTGGTTTAACCTTCTATATGTCCACCTTGCTTGCCATTCATATAGCTTAATTAGTACTGACAACGGATTGACATGGCAGGTCAATCCCAACGGTCTTCCCTCGATCCTATTGTTTTCGCCCACTGTGACCCTCTGCCCTAACACAAAAGAGGCAAAACATTAGGCAACCCGAGTACTTGCAAAATTAATAGAACGCCACGTGTCTGCGTCATTCTACTTTAGGCTGGCCCCAAAGGACCTAACGCACCCTTATCTTTTACAGAATTCAGAAGCTCAATGCGGATTAAATCCTATATAGAGTACGCTCATTGTTCTAAAAGGATTAAGGGCATTCCACAGGTACTTTGTCCCCTAAACCCTACAATTTTAGAACATAAAATTTTTTAATTTCATATACAGTGGATTTCGGTTAATCTGGACATCCGTTTAGGGACAAACTGCAACAAGTTCCAAAGTGCCCCAATTAACCGGAACTCACTGTACATACCAAATATACAGGATAAGGTGAAATATTTTGAACCCAGACTATGTATATGCCGTCATTGACAGCGCCATCTTTGGGCTCTTTTAGTAAACCCGGATCAATTTGATACTAAAATAATGTCCTATCGCCTTTTTCCTTTGGCAAGTCAGGGATCTCCCCCATGCACATGCTATTTTTTTTCGTTTCGCACCAGAGCCCAGTCAGTTTACGGCCTTATCCCCAAATCGCGCCATCTATACACGTTTAATCAAGGGATGAGAGCATCGCATTATCTCAATTGCAGAGGGGGTCGTAAAACGCCAATTAAAGTCGTAATTAAATCACCAATAAACATTCCTGCCATGCCTCCATTCATAAAAACACGACCATAAAACGACAGCAGGACATGGTGACCGAAACCTGTCACCGGGTGACAAATTTGGCGACAAAATGGCCGCCGGAAGAGGCCACACTTTTTGGAACGTGTTGTTCGAATCGACTTTAAAGTATTTTAGAACAAACAAGTTCCTTGTTTTGGTGTTCAGAAAACGTGTTCTATGATCCCTATAGTGTCTAGTGTTTCAGATGACCGACTTTTAAACTAATTTTTAAAGGTAAAAGTAAAACTTAAACACTTTTGAAGACTATCCAGGACATTAGAACACGAGGAAGAGTTTCGTTTTCCAAAAACGTATTAATGTTCTTCGAATATTTTATGAGTTTGAAATTAAACCATCTTAGACACGTTCCAGAACTTGAAATGCTTTCTAAAATAGTTTCCAAAAGTTGTGTTTCACTGAATCAAAGGTAAAACACGATGATATAGTCTTAGGGGGAAATAGTATTTTAAGACTAACACGAAGTCCACATGTTAATCGTCCTTTAAGGATATGCCACTTATACAGTACTTATGAATACTTATAACGCGGCCCCTAAGGCACCATCTTAACAAACTATAGCAGCTGGGTGAGAAAGGTCCCTCATAAAAATAAATACAAACATATATATACAAATGACCGATTAAAATACTCGTTAAATAAATATTCTACATCCCAAAACTCAAACCTTTGAAAATCTTTATACACTTTTTTTTGGAATCTTGAGGGAAGATTCCAAAAAAAACGTCTTTAAAGAATTCAAAATCTTCCATAGCTACATTTCCAAAAAAAAAAAAAAAGACTGCTTTAACAGTCCAAAAAACTCGGTAGTTTAAAAACATTTCCACAAACTTACAAATTCCAAAATAATACATGTTTGAAAACGTGCTTCGACTTTCCATAAGGCTTGAAATGTATACAAAAAATTGCCGAAAATTCCAAACATCTGTTAAGACATTCTACATAATTCCGAAACATTCTTAAGGTTTCAAATTCAAAATACCCGAATTCAGGCTATAGAAATATATTGCAATTTTAAGTAATTTCAAGCCGATAAGCATGCTTCCAGAAACGCTTCCGAGTCCCCGCGTGTCAGGTGCACATCCACGGGAAGCAAACCCGTCGGGCTCGAATTAGCACCCTTATCGTGTTAATCGCTTCAAAATGAGTGTTGGAATAAATAAAGCAAACAGAGCAGAACTTACCATGGTGGGTTCCGGGGTTCAAAGGTCGTCGTATATATCCAACGGGCGTCGCGAGTGCACGTGGGGGGGGTAAGGGATCACGGGTGCGCGGGGGCTGACTGCCGGGTATTAAGCAGGCCGGCAGCGGCGCTGCGGCAGCACGCTTTTCGCGGCCATATTGGGTGCAGAGTGAACAGCGAGTGAGTTAAAGGCCGGTAAACGCGAGCGCCCCCCTCCGGCCCCCGGAATGCACCTATGGGGGATGCCCCTGCCTGCAGCGCCTCGGGCGGAGGAGGGGCGCGCTCACGTGACGCCGGGACGGCCTAGTTAATTGCCCGCGCCCAGGAATTCCCCCTGGGGGCGCCACCTCCTCCCCGCTCCCAGCGCCACTGCGGTACCGGCAATGCCAAAAATCGTACATACTGAAGACACGATCAGCGTAAATGGGCCAAAACAGACTGTGGCCCAATTAACCTGTGCAACTTACAAGAGAGACCCCGTAGAAGAAAAAAAAATATGGACGGAAATTTACACAAATTTGCAAGTCATATTCTTAAAATGCCAACATTTTGTAGAAATTATTAAGAAATGTACAAAACTAAATAAAGAATCCAGTGAAGTTTTCTTTGATAATTAAAAATAATTAAATATAAATAATTATAATTTAAAACAAAAGTAGCAAAATTGTCAAGTTGTATTCGATTCGTAGATTTTTATTCTAAAAAGTGCGGCTTTAAAAACTATAAATAAGCTAACAAATAAATATAAAAATTGGATCTATAAATAGTCAAAGGTTGTTTTGATGCAAACAAGAATATTGTAAAAAATTTACCAAAATATGTCAGAAGATTTGCAGCAATTAATTCTAAAAAGTTAAAATGTTATACAATTATTCATAAATGAACATAAATATATACAAATTCTGTGAAACGTTGTTTTTGAGAAACAAAAGTAGAAAATTGTAACATTTTGCAAAATGTTAGAAGATTTTCGATTTCCGAACTTACAACTAAACGTTTGCTACATCTAGTTTTTCTCTACATTGCAATGTAGAGACTAAATAATTTGTGGATTTAATCAATGCATTGATTCAAGTAAAAAAAAAAAAATTCAATATTTAGAATCCCAATGAATTGTCATATAGTTTCTAGAGATTCTATCATTTCTGCAATATCATAAGTTGTAGGTATACATTATACAATACAACTTGATTGTCCTTATTACAAAATTAATATATCTTTTCATCTCAAAGGGAATTCAAATTAAAAAGATTCACCACGTTGACAATAAAATACTTTTGTAACTTCCGCACAAAAAGCCACATTTCAACTGATTTAGGAATCACGAATATTTTGAGAATTTTTGAATAGATCAAAAATTACTCCCGACAGCAACGAAATTCGAAAGATGACAATAGGTTCAAAGATTCAACGGGATTCATAAAGCATCGAATATATCGAACTATTAAAGGGGACACCAATAATTTTAAAATAAATTCTCAACAATATCAAATTTTGGGAAAATTGCTATAAAGCTTCAGTTGAATCCTGCTTTTCTGAGCATCGACCACCATTCATCGACCATCATCAAAGTCGCGTAAAAATATTGAAACAGCTATTATCTTTAATTGAGAGATTTGAAATTCAAAAAAAGATTTTAGCGTTTAACCATAAATGAATAAAGAACAATTATTGATACTGGAGAATAGAAAATGTTTTAAAATTTTGCGGACACCCTACCATAGCTTCCGATATTAGCCACTAGATGGCGCCACGGAACGGTTCGCTAGTGACGCCAGCTATGGACGGGGGCAATTCGCAAAATCTGCCCACTCACTCGCAGTAATATGCAGATTCCGCCAATGACGGTATCACGTGACTTTGACGTATGTATTATGTCGTCACAGTACAGGGATGAATCCAAAATATAATAATAATATTTAACGCGACATTTATGACTAAGCTAAAAATAAAAAATAATTAAATAAATGAAAAAGAACAGCGGGGGAAAGTTGCAAAATCCCGCCTATCCAAACTCAGCAGAACATGGGTCATTCGGAATTTAAAAAAACTCCGAAATCTGGAAAAAACCTGTCTCTGGATAAGTTCAACGTCATAGAACCAAAGTTTGGAATGGACTAATTACACAATCACAAAATCCCGTCTTTCGATACCAACAAACAAACGGGTCATTCGAAAAGGACATGAAAGGACTGGAAAATGTGGAAACTTGAGGGACACCAGGGGGTCGCACGGGGGCGTTGCGCGCGTCTGAAAGGCGCAGGTAGCAGCGGCAGCCCGCAATAAATTGCGCCCCCAGTGGGGGGTTGCCAGCGCCCCCCGGCGGTCGGCGAGTGACGGCCGATTGACGATCATCGGGTGGTCATCGATGGGGCAACATGGCGGCGGCCAGTCAACCCAAATCGCAAAAGTACCCCTCGTTCCGATGCGTGCCCCGGGACGCTGCGCCCCATGCGGTCGTTCGGAGAGACAAAACGCCGCTGAAGAAGGGGGTGGGGGCGAGCAAATTAGACCATTTTCCACTTTCATTACGAGAACAACACTTTTGCAAGGGGATCCCCCACGGCTTCACAACGATAATTGCTATTGGAGGACTCGCGCGGACAGGGAGGGTGACAGACACCACCAGAGGGGGGGAAAGAGGAGAAAAGCCTGTCCTCATGCCTTTCTCGCAATTGCACTTTATTGGCATTTCATCCTGAGCATGTTCGGGAACACTTTCGTGAACATGTCGTGTGTTCCCAGGATGATAACTGGAGGAGATTAAGGTGTTCTGAAAGTCACTTAAACGTGAGTGGAACACGTGCATCCAGCATAGCAGCACCTGGAATGTCACATAACGTGATCTCAATCTGAGATTTACTAGAACACGTTGCTCCTGAACGTTTCTTAAACGTGATTGGAACACGTACATCAAGGATATCAGCACCTGGAATGTCACATTGTGTGTTCGTTATGCGACTAGCAAAATATAAAAGTTCATATTTGCAGCCCAATTTATCCCTATAAAGCATGCGTTCCGAAAGTGTTCGGAACAACGTATGGAATTTGAGACAAACACGCCATTTGGGGAGCATGGCGTCACTATATCTGGGAAAATACTTGAGATCAACTGCTTGAGATAGACCAAAGCATTAAGCGAGGTATTTCCTGGGCCTTTCCCATCCCTCTGCCAATGGCCCTAAATTCGATTATTGGCGGCAAATCTAATATACACTGTATATAGTATATAATGCGAAAACAGCTGCGAAATTGCACCGAAGCGCCCCCTCGTTTCGCTTATTAGATCTAATCGATTTGCGCAGCTCTTTTGTATCCATTTTGCGCTCCATTTCCATCACTGCTATTTATTATGACATTTTCCGCTAGAGAGCGCCGCGAAATTGCGCTGTTTTTTAAGGTGACGAACAAATCTAATTTGCCACTACTCACCGGCTCAAATTCAAATTAACAAGATGGCGGACGATGGCATGGGGATGGAACACTATATTTGTTTAGGTTCCCTTTGCATGCATTGTTAACACTGCCATGGTCAAACACTTATAGGACACATCAGAACACAACCACTAGTTTGGAACACTTCATGTCAAGAACACGTTCCAAGAAGTTAACCCTAAAATTCTGATGTTCCAAATGGTTTGGAACAACTTTTCCCAAAACATATATACTAAAACTCTCGTTTGGAACACCAAAAAATGGTTGGCAAGGTGGGTTTTAACAACCTACCTTGCCAACTTCCATTACAGGGATAATGTGAGGATAATTTATTATAATTGTATGCTAATTAATTATAATTCTATTATAATGTTATTTGAACCCACTTTTTTGTCTCACCTGCCCTAACCTAAGAAAACCGTGGGCTAAATGGAACGCTATATACCTTCTGAAATATAAGAACGTGCTTTACGACCCCGGGGGAGGGGGGACCAAACCCTTATGGGGGCCATATGACGTCAGGAGTCCTTATACATTAAGTATACTCGATCGTTTTCCAAGGGTCCGGATCAAAGGGCGCGTGCCCGGGGGCTCTCGTGGTCCCAAGCGAGCCGGGGTCCCACGATTGCACCCGTTTATGAGGGCGTCCCCCCCTTAAAAAGCGCCGTTTTTACGAGGTGAAGGCATTTTTACCATCGTCGATCGTAATTGCAACCGTAATCACGCACGGGGTTATATGGCTCAATAGCCCCCCCCATTCCACTTTACGATCGGCGACAAATTACCGTTGGAGTGCAAAAGTAAATGCAGTTTATGGTTGCGTCTCAATAAAAAACACACATCGGAGCATCATGATTCCACAAAATGGAGTGCGTGCATGGAGGAAAACCCCTCCTCAATAAAAAACATACACGGGCATGCGGGAAGAAAAAGTTCGCAGGACGACACGGCCGATTTTGGAATGCCCAAAAAATGGAACAATGGCGGCATAGGGACATATTGGGCTTCGCATCCGTGATGGGGACTTCCTTGACCTCCATCTTAATTGAGCCTTATTATGGCATGGTTTTAAATACATTTTCTACGAAATTCTAGTTTTATAGCTCTTCCTTTTCCTTGAAATCTAGCGAATTCTAGCGAAAAGTTATAAGTATTCGATGGGATTCCTATCTCAAATTCTTTGAATTGTAAATCTTAATAACTGTCTTGGAATCCTATACATCGTAAATCTTAAACCTTGTCTTTAACATAATCTTTAAAGTCTTTAGAAAAACTTAGAACTTTCTCCAAAACGTCAAAAATGAATTTTTGAAAACAATGTTGCACGAGGCAACAGCTTAAAAACGTAATTCTAGAAGACATCGCCACTTAATCGTAAATTCGATTCCTCAACGTGCAATTCAGTTCAAGTTCTTGCCAATGCATCGAGATCTCGTCAATTCTCACTAAATCTCACGTCTTCTTCTCGTCAAAATTCTCAAATCCCCAGCAAGACATCCATTATAGAGTCCTCACCATTTCTGCTCAAGTTCTCGCGAATTCCCGTCGAGATCTCGTCTATTCTCACGAATCCCAATAATTGTATCGCAATTTCCCATCGAGTTCTCGCCAATTCTACGTAGTCTTTTCGTCAAAACTCTCAAATTCCAATCAAGTTTTCGCGATTCCATTAAAGAGTCCTCACCAACTCGGTTCGAATTCTCACGAATTCCCATGAAGATCCTCACGAATCCTAATATCTCGCAAATTTTCATCGCTATTCTGCTGAAGCTGTTATCCTCACTACAACTTTTCGTAAACTCTCGGGACTTGTTTTCAGCAAATCCTCACGAATTTCCATCATGGGGTACAATAAAGAAAATTAAAAAACCCTCTATATACAATTCCATTCGAGATCCCGAACGAAATCTCAAGAATCCCCATCGAGTCTCGCAAAATCTCTCAACGCCTCATCCATTCTTACGAATTCACATTAAGACTCGAAAATGTTCGAAGTTCCGGTGGACACACCACCCAATTATCTCCCCCCCCCCCCACGTCACGCCGTTCTTTCGGAC
>JAQGBW010004008.1:0-14784 GCA_034698625.1 Julus scanicus | reverse complement strand
GAATCTGTTGTCATTTCTTCTATTTTCAATCAGTCATACCTGTCAAAAGATAGTATAAATTATTCATTATTTTGGTCATTACAATTGGATTGCCCGTTTAACTGAACCTTCATTTAAAAATATACAAATGTTGTGTTCGTTTTTGTGTATATGGGGGATGCAAGATATTATGCATCCCGAATGCATACTGTATGTTCCCAAATAGGACTGACGACTTTTGACCGTTGCGGTCACTTTGATAATTATCTCACAATCTCCACATATCTCTTACCTATAAGAATCTACGTGTCTGGAATACATTTCCACATAAATATTCCATTTTTTCTTCAAATTCTAACTAAAATTAGAATTCAGCAAGGATGGTTTGACAAAAGCAGGGAAGGGTCAACATGTTTCAAAAATGTTGAATATACATTGTATCGTTTGGGTGTCTTCATTTCGCCAAATATAGACCTCGTATGTGTTTTATAAGTTATGTCCGGCATCATAATTCATCTTAATAAGTAAAACGTTATCTATTGGTCTGTATGCGTAGGCCATATATTAAAAAAAAAAGACATGCCTCCACCTAAATAAATTTGCATGATGCTACAAAAGCGACGTTTATTATTCAAAATCTTACAAAATTCATGTTTTCTAGAAATGTCATGTGTGGCCAAAACTCAAGTATAATGTGGTTTAATATCTAGGGCAAGGAATCATGCGTTGGTGCACCAAACAAAGTTCAAGTTGGAACAGTTGAAAACATCATTATGGACAGTTATTACAAAAGTCATAAGATATTAATAAATGTTTGCGACATTCATCAGTATTTCCTGCAGTAATGTAGTAATCAAAATTAAAACACATGGTCTCATTTTATTACTGTATACGAATTTATACAATTATGAACTGTCAATATTAATATATATGTGAATTATGGTTCAATTCTTGTTTCTAATGCAAATTAAGTATTTTAGAGTTGGTATTAGAATGCTAAAATATATTTACACGAATATTTTATTAGGTTCCATGAGATTATATATAGTCATTAAAAAATGTTATATCGACTAGCTTGCAGCAGTTCATAATTTATGCATTTGAAATGTGTTTTCAAACAAGTTGTGACACAGTTTTCCATTTTCCACCATCATGTGACTTTATTGAATAAAATGTCATCTATATTATCCAAGAGAAATGTGTATGGAACTACCCATTACAAATGTATTTCATTTGTGACGAAAAGTCATTTTGAACCATAGCAGGTGAAAGTCTCCTCTCGTTTAATATATTTCAAAAAAACTAATGCGTACAATAATAGGTCCTTTAAAAGCGTGAAATATAGGCAGGTGAAACTCAATCTGCCTGTTGCGTAGTTCCTTGGTCATTAACTCGATATAAGTTTCCAAATGGGAAATTAGAGTATATACACGCACTTGCTGACAGGTTCTTAAGACATTTCAAAGTACCATTCCCCATTGATATGAGAACATTGGACAAGCATGCTTAGAACATTTGACAGGCGCCCCCTATCAAACGTTCCTGGCGAGTGGTACCAGATCCGCCACCTGCCTGCTACCACTGCGGCTGCTTCTTAGCAACATTTGGCGACCACATGACAAGGCTGAGAATTTTTCGGCAAACTGAGGGCATTTAGGGGTTTTGGCAGTCAAAACAAGCCATTAGACCGCCCTCCTTACACATGTGCCACTTGTTACCCACTGGGGTTTTGCCCCCATCCGAGCCACAGAGGTTACCGAGGACACCGTGCCAGACATCATGCTGGATGAACTCTGGACTCCTGTCGAATTCGCATCCATTGGACCTCGACTAGGGGAGAAAGACGCATTTTGTTAAATAATACAAGTTCAGGTCACGTGTGGTACACGTATATTTAGATTAAAAGTCTTAGACAAAAAATTCTGCAGGTGGGCATTTTTCGGGGACTGGTAATGGGGTTTTGTCGTCATGTAACCATAATTTGTACTTTGTTGTGTCCTGTGGATTTTTTACGTGATGTTATTGTGTATGACTGAATATTGTGCGATTATTGCTAACTTGCAGCGCTGCCATCTGGCAGCACTGCTGCTGCTGTTGTGAACAGAAACCCGTTCCCAGGGTACATGAAGGTGGCATACCTTATCACTTTCTTTGGTTGAAATTTTAAAACACACTCACAGCCAAACAAAAAGAGATTAAATAAAAATAAAAAATTGTTTAAAATAGCTTGATAATCCAGCTAGCGTATTATTTTGTCGTTTTCCACTTTGAAATGGTAGATTTTTTAAAATTAATAAACAAGTTTGAAAAATGTCTGTTAATTTGCATTCTCATGCTGCCACCTGCTGGCAGCATTGGGGCATTGGAAGATTGGGAAATTATACAACGTTACAAACAAATTTTGAAGCCGTCTATAATATCAAAAGTTGTAAATTTGCAATCTATGTTAAACATTAATAACGGTTAGATTTATTTGAAAAGATTTCAAGATTAATTTTCTTTATTAAATTACACCCTCTTCATGAAACCTCAAGACACGCAATTTTGTGTCTTGAGGTTTTATGTTGACTTGAAAATGAATCATCATACAACCACCAATGTTTATGTAATTAATACATTAAAAGTTGTACATGTAGGACTATTACAAATTGGCAATGATTGTTGATATTTGTCAATCAATGCCACTGAGATTTCTGGAGGGAAAATATGTTTTTGTAAGTTCACATGTTTGAAATATTAAAACATTTTAGTCGTTATTCCAATCATTACGTTCATGAAGTTTAGTTGGCCATAGCTTCTGAGTTTAATAACTGACCTCAGGGGCTTCAGTCACAATATTGTTGACCGGAGTATACTTGCCAATTGACGCGGGCTAACCTATGATTAGTGAAGGTTGGTTGGCTACAGACAGCAGCAATGCAGCATCAACAGTAATTAGGTCTGGCAATTACTTTCTACTGTTTAAACGCGTTGTTATAGGTCATGTTAGTAAGCCCCATCAAGAAGATGAGACCCCTCTTTTGTTTAGTAATCCATGACAAAAACTTGTTGGTGGCCCTCATACTTTCAGTATTGGTATCGACACGTACATATACTGTCTAGGGTGTTGTGGGCCTCAATTATGGATATTTTCTAAGAAATAATCTAACCTATATATGGTGTTTTTTTGGGTGGTAGGAGGGGGATGTACCTTTAGTCTGTGTAGCCAAATTCACATATACAGGACTTACAATCTGTATAATACGTCTGATGACGTCAAATTTTGTCAACCTCTTTAACGGCCATCGTTTTATGCTGCCATGAAAGTTGGATCCATCCCTCATTGTTCTTACATCATTTCATACAGTATTTTCAAGGTTTATCTGGGTTTTATTCCAAGTGAATTCTTATTGCAGTTTAGCCTTCAGCGCCCTCTAAAACCATGTAATGCACCACAAGTGCGATAAGGCACTCTTAATGGATCAAGTCCGTTCCTGTGGACGACCTCTTTTTGCACAATTTTAAAGCTCTTATTCACTATCTGCCAACTTTCCCTCCATTTATAATTCATTGACTGCACACTTGACAATTTCTGGCTCAAATAACCACCGTTTCTCACAGAAAGTAGTCGTATTTCTGAGATGCCGTGCATACCAGACCACAAGTTCCCAGGACTGAATGACTGATTAGCGAGCGTACAGATGGTGACTCTGAACGTGCTTTTCACTTTCGTTTTTGGTCGTTATTCCCCTTTTTTTTATCGTGAAACAGCCATTATAAGCACGAGGGTGCACATGTCAGAATTTGAGGAAGTAGCCCGAGATTTCTTTAAACCCTGGCCTGTTGGACATGAACCGCGTGAACGGTGGTTACATATCGATGTTTAAGAACAAAGGACGAAGACAGCTGGGATAAAGTGCTTCAACACCGTTCGAAGAAGTAATATCTTCTGATGAAGATGTGTTTTGGATGGTTTGGAAAAGACAAATACAGTAGTCTACCTTTGAATCTGTATGATGTGAGGATAACTCTATTTTTGTTGGATTTTACAGCAGACATTGTTGCATCAGTTTATAAATAGCTCACCTGGTAAATTCGAAATTTTTTCCCCTTAGAATGCTATTATTTCATATACCTGCACTGCGGATGTGAGAATCCAGTTTTAGAGTACACCTATACCTCGTTATACGCCCGCTCTTTATACGGCATTTCGCTATAACAGCCTTTTTTAAAATTATAGCACTGTTTCGATTTACGGCCCACAATACTTCGTTATACGGCCAAAAAAATGCTGTACTTAAACAAACTGGCCAAAAATTGTGTTAAGTTACCCCAATTTGTACAAACAAGGTCGGATTTGGCTAACAATAAAACACTTATGGGTTTCACTTCGTTAAAGAAGACAAAAAAAATGAAAATCGCAATGCAGAAAAAATTGATTTGTTATACGGCTTTTTCGATATACGGCCAACTTTTCCGGAACGCATTTAGGCCGTAAAGCGAGGTATGGGTGTATATCTTTGTATACACAGGAGTTATTTACAGTTGAGCAGTTGTGATGAGCATATTTTCAAGTAAATCGATAGTATTTTAAGGTGTCAAAATATTTATTGATCTAATTTAGATATTATACACTTTTCTAAAAGGATGTTTCTACACAACGTTGTATCAAGGTTTCTTAAAGTAGAAGATAGAAAAGTTTTGAGAAAAAATATTTATAGAAACATGTAATGAAATTCCAATTATTATTTATAAATACTTAGACTTAGGCTCGTCTTGCTAAATTCCAAACCAGCAAAGTAAAGGTGATACAGCAAGAATAACTTAACAATTTATTAAGGGTTGCCATGTCAATTCTTTGGGGGATATTTGTCACTTTCTTCCAATTACACCCCTATAGGATTTCTATTATTTGAACGTCATTTTTGGTCTAATGTTGCCGCGGGGATTTAAGAACACTAAATAACTAGGCTCGCGTAATTATTCGCTTTTTGCATCCGTTCTTAACTTGTGCCATGTGGTAAAATAACGTTAAGGAAACATGCAGCTGAGGAATTTTGTTGGACATGCTTTGCCAGTGCTGCAACTATATAGTGAATGCCCATATTCACGACTGTAGTGCAATGCTGCATGCCAAAATGCCTTTGAGCAGAATTTATGGACGCGATAAGTTCTGAAGAAAAAGCCTTGAAAACAGTTCACAATAAATGTCTTTTACAGGATTACACAATTTTCAGCAAAACAGTATTTTTCATTTTTAGTGACTGACCTTTGATCCAGTGTCAGACTCATTCGCCGCTAGTTCCGCTGCGAATGAATAATGAATGCATGGCTTGCTAGGTACAGGCTTATTCGCTTCCTTAAAATCTCATTCTTGCAGAAGTTGAAAAGGCGATTCACATATGTACATTTTCTCTTCAAATTGCATATCATATGTAGGAAGTCTTGAAATCCAATTTTTTATTCGTTCATGAGCAAGGAAAAGACACAGACACGATGACGTTTGAGAGTCTATAAATGACCAGATGTTGTTCGTTGACGGAATTCACTATAAACTAACTGCCAAAGAGTATTTCGTTTTTTGTCCCCTGTAAATGTGTACACGAAGTCCTCACAATTACTATCTAGTCAGAAAAAACACGTACTGTAATATAAAGTATCCCTCAAAAATAACATTTTAAAAAGCATAATGTTACGATCATAAGTTATGTGACTATTATAGTGAAGAATGTCTTGTTTTTGTGTATATGCAATGCTGGAACAGCAAAATATAACATACACTGTGAGTCATAAATAAAGTAGAACCCAGTAAAAAAAATCACAACTTTGTGAAAAATGCTTAGATTTAAATGAAATTTGGCCCTTACATATAGAACAATAGTGTAGTTCTCCGGTGGCCTTTACACAAGCCCGGAGTCTAACGCGCCATTCTTTGATTGACGAATCGATTATACGCAGGTAGAGTTCAAACCAAGTGTTTTGTTCCTGAACTATTGTTCTGTGTTATTGCCAAATTTCATTTAAATCGAAGCATTTTTCACGAAGTTGTGATTTTTTTATTGGGTTCTACTTTTTTACGACTCACGGTGTGAAACGCTTTGCTTATCACTCAAAATTTTTAACTTGATTATTAGCTTCGGGTGTTTTTTCGTAGCAATTATATTGTCATCATAGAGTAGGAACAATTTTAATACGCGCGAAACGGTTAATAAGAAACTTGTTACTTTTTAAAAGAAATGCCACATCAAGTTTTTCGACAATAAGTGTTTTACGACCGATCAATAAAACCAAAGCAAATTTTTAAAATAGATACGAATTATGGTCTAACAATGGTCTTCCAAGAGCAAGAAAATCGATAAATCAGCAATGACAAGATTTGATTATCTGAATTTAGGTGACGCTTTGCCATAAAAACAATATTTTTCCAGTTTTGAGGAAAATGTTACACGGCCATTACATCCGCGAGCACGAGTGACCTTTTCTCCGTTGATTTTCAGATGTTAACAATATGTCGACTTCATGGATGCAGACTATTTATCGGTCTATGTTTTAGTAGTTTGAAATTGAAAAATATGCTTCATTGCATCTACATAAACTCTCTTTTCCACAATGGCAGCATGGGTCATCAACCGTGTCCCTATGTCTTAAACGAAAAGGAGGGAAACAACCAAGGAAACAATCATTTTAATGCAACTATGCTCCTTATTTTTTTATTTTTCGTGCATCGTGATGCCTGAAATATTGCTTTCCATAAATCTGTGGCGCCCTCTGCATATAATTCTCGGTGTTTTAAAATTGAATTGCCCGCAATGCCGAAAGCTAGCCAACCAAATGCATTTACCCGATTTCTAAGGAATTGAAATATGGCATGCAAAATGGACTCCTACATGCTAAATAAACTTGTTTACTGCACAGTATAAGAATCAGCTTCAGATAAAAAAAAAACAATGAGAATTTATTCATGGGAGCTGGCTGTTAGATGTGGTCTGCTTTTAATCATCGGTTTGTCGTAAATATAATCGGTCGTTTGGGTGCATGAATTTCTGAGCACTTATCACAAATGTTGAAGGGTTAATAAATTGTAATTGAGATAGTGTCTAGATAAACCGTGAATCCTATCCCAAAAGGGGATGTCGTTATATTACAGTATATAATGAAATATTAGTTAAGATGTAATTGGAAACTTGCGAGTGATTTAATATTTTTCAAGTTTTTGTGAAGGCTGTAGGAGAACCTATTAATCTTTGGTAAAATACAGTAATACCTTGTTGCATACATGAAGACTTAATTTAAATAACTAACCGACTAAATGCTCAGCTATGTTGGTTATCTAGTTATATAATTGAACCAGAAATTTCAATAAGGGGCAATTCGAAAAAGATGTCTTCAAGAGGTGGTAGGGAGGGTCAGCTGGCATGTGGACAGGGGCGAGGGAGGATGGAAGCCATTATGGACGCAAACTAATGATGGTAATTTTCAGTTTTTGGATTTTTTGTTAATTAAGTTTTAAAGGTCAGTGAAAGGGAAAATGGGCACCAGAACAAAATGTCTCCCCAATCCCAAATGTACTTGAATTTGTAAAACCTCGGGAAAGTCGGGAATTCTATGCTTAACTTTGTGTTAAACACCAATTTTATGCTGACATTTCTCTTAGAACTCAGTAAATTTCTGTTAATCAGAAAAATGTGGTAAAATGTTGTGAAATTGGTAGCGAGGCAGGTGCTTGGAAATTTATAGGATGGGCCAATAGTATGTTCCAGAAAAATTTTCTGGACACCCTACATTAAAAAAAAATAATTAAGGACGCCCATGAGGGGGAGAGGGGGTTTGGGCTAAAATGGACACCATATGGAAAAGGAGGTGGGGGGAGTCAATTTTTGAGGGAATTTCGGGGACGTCCTTTTTGAATTGCCCCTAAACATATACAAATGGGCATTCACTCCAAGCAATACATCTAGTGCCCAAATATCCTTTCCTGAGTCCTTCGGATGCCATTTTTGCACTAATTTTGAGAAATTTCCTGCATCATTTAATTAACTAAGAGAATCGTATTATTAATTGCATTAAGTCCATCTATACCTTAGCATGGGAGGGCGCCACATGTATACCTGCTGACTTCCCTCCGAGCAATTCCCCGGCCATATTATACACAAAGCACGTGAGCATTACATGAAAACAATCGAGTGGAAATGCCATAACTTAAGCTATATCAACAACGTTTTATAAACAAATTATCAATCATTAATGAATGCAGGCCTGGATGCACGGCTAGGCCTAGTTCTCCTGCTTGGCGATGATTAATTTACGGCTAATAATCGGATCATATACTTCCAATCCAATGAGAAAGATCAGAGATCACTACCGGCGATGATGACCTTATTTATTGGTCTGCATTGCTCTAATGACGAAATTGCTAGGTTGTGTGGGTTTAGTGTAATGCAATGAGAGGTAATGATGCTATACAATGCATTCGTTTCTGTTTAACCTCCTAACCGAAGTGCTCACTTAGCAGGTTCCAAAATTTACAAAACCAAATAACCAACATTTTATTTTTTTCAAATCAAGCACATCTTGTT
Source organism: Julus scanicus (assembly GCA_034698625.1). Taxonomy (NCBI): domain Eukaryota; kingdom Metazoa; phylum Arthropoda; class Diplopoda; order Julida; family Julidae; genus Julus; species Julus scanicus. The sequence continues at coordinate 6,250 of JAQGBW010004008.1, read as the reverse complement.
CAACTTCTCCATTGTCACAATCTTAATTCTTTCGTTGAACTTTCAATCTATAGCAAACCCTTTATAAGTTGAAAAAAGAGTTTCAGAAAGGTGAAAAGTATGATACCGAGATAGTATAATGTAACATAATCCCAAAAGGACAAAATCCCAAAATCCAATTTTTCAGTATCATAAAGAGTAGTTTAAGTTAGGTTTGTTTGGGTTACGGAGTGTCCAGTAAATTTTCAGGACAAAATTTAAGTATATTTCATGGAATCAACAACTCATTTATACGCAGCCAAGGATCTCTAGTCAGAGTATTTTTCTAGAAAATTTAAAAAAAAGAAGTCATTTTTGTGTTTTTATAAAGAATTTTGAGTCAAAATGCCATTTGATTATCATAAAGATTAGCTTAAGTTTGGTTTGCTTGGGTTACAGAGTGACCAGTAAATTTGCTTGATCCATTTCTTACGTTTTCAAGGACCTCCAATCAGACATTTTTCTATAGAATTCCACAAAAAAAAGTTGTTTTTATAGAATTTTCCCAAATAACAGTTGCTGGCCGACGTGGGCAGAAAATGCTAGCATAAAGTGGTGTTGAACACGAATTTCAAGCGTAATACCAGCTATTTCGAGGTGATACAATTTCAAGCACATTTCCATATTTTCAAGACTGCATATTGGGTTAGGTTTTTGCTTATTTGGGCTTTTGTCCATTCAGGCATAAATGCATTACATGGTACACGATAAAATCATATAGTTATACAAGTATACACTGTGCATGTATACATTTTACAGGGTATACGAAACCCGAATATGAATTTGGGTTTAACTCGATAATCATATGATTGATAGATGATCATACGATTATTAAGCTGGCTTCCAATTTTGAATATTTTACCGGTTTAATTGACCAATTTTAGTCAGACTATATATATATATATATATATATATATATACTGCAGCATATGAACTGTAGTCAAACTTGTTATATGAAGTCGAACCAAGACAACAATCAATTCCATGAACTCAACATTATTTGAGATAGGTGTATACCGCTTATACCTTTCTTTGTTCAACTTGTTATATATAACCTTTGTAAATTCCTAACATATTTTGGGCACGCCTGATAGGCTGACCATATTCCGAGATACCCGGATCGACGTGCTTGAAATTAGCGAACTTCTGTCATAATTCATCCCGTCTGCATGTTCGTTCATCGATCCGCAAATTGCGCATAAATTTCATCCTGCCTACTCCAAATCGCCCATTATTTCTGTTATTTAGAGGAGAAACTCTGGGAGTTTTTGTATATAGTCTCCGGGATAAAACCTAAGAATAATGCCATTTTCCTAACAATGAATGATGATGACATGTGCTTTGCTTTTTTATCGCCCATCTTATTTAATCTTCTTCATTTGCGAAATCTGTACACCATTATAAAACAAAAAGTGCTTTCATTCGCTATCGGATTTTTATGCCTGTCATCTGTACATTTCGTCGAGACTGAAAATTTACTTTGCACAGTCTAAGCAGCGTGTGATTTACTGGATTTCAGCGCACGTTAATTGGAACTTAATGCGAGCCAGATGCGACGGGCGACATATGAGCTTTTCTAGCTTTTATTTTGTAGGGATGTTGCGGAAAACATGCTATTACGTCGGATTGGCCCCTCCAAGGGCTAAGTAAGCATAGTACATGCAAGAATGGCTGTTTTGGACGATGGGATTTTGAGAAACTTGGTGCAAGGGGTATGAAGAGGAAGAAGGGGAGATGGGATGACCAAAGGGGTGCCTGAAGCCATGGCGTTCTGATGATTTAGAAGGGAAAGAGTAGATATATATTCATACTTCTGACATATGTGCATGACAAGTCAGTTTCTGTATATACGCGCCTGCGTGGTAACCAACGCGCATTGCCCAGAAATAATTCAAAGTTTAATTATCCCTGCAATGGGGGCCTTAGGTTTGCTGCACAAATGAATCTGTTATTGCCACTTAAGTTTTCCCCCGTCTCCAAAGGTTAATTACACATAGCCACAAGGTCTGCTCGTGGCAGCGGGTAGCAAGCGCCATAACACGCATCCTTTTACATTCCCATTACAACATTACATGCACTTTCGATCGGCCGGCTCAGCCTATTCATCCTATATTTCATCCTGACTTTTTACACCTCGAGCTGTCTCGACTTGTTAGAGTATTTGGAGGAGGCACCTGGTTCAACCTCTTGTTTTTCGTGGTCAAATAACGGACATTGGACACGCACGCCCTCTACTGGCGTTCAAAACCTCCTATTTTCCCCAGTATATTAGTATACAAAGTTACAAACTGTATATTCAACAAGGGTTGCTTTAATATTATCTAACCACATCCGTTTGGTGTCGTGACAGTTGTTTGATATATTGGTGGCCATGTTTTTTTCTTTCCCAGGCTTTAATCGCAGAATTTGGCATTAATCTCGAGCTTAGCTTTGTATTTAGATTGATTTGTTGCTGGAAAAGCCTTTTTCTGTATGCAATGGAGCTATAGGTCGATGCCCATGATGTTTTGAGTTTTAAATGTTATGCAAAGTCTTGACAGTGACAACAGATCCATTGATGTTTAATTTAAAAATAGGTCTTCAGACCTGGGACATTATGTACTTATTGCTTCAGGAGAATTCAATCGATGATGATAGCATTATTTGTGATCACATTAAGCGGAGTCTACTGTAGCATTATTTGTTATTGGGACTAAGTACTGCCTGTATGCCATATCTGAAGGATGCCATTGGAAAAAAAATTCCTTCCTATTTTTGTTGATGTTGGACACAAGTATTTTTCGTTTCCGCTTCTGTCCTGTTAACATAGTATGGATGGGAAAAGTGCATTCTCCATGCAGACGTGACTAATTCATTGTCGGTATACTGGGAGTGGTAGTTTAACGTTAATTAAGGAGGATACGCCACTCGTTAGTTCCAGCATGGTGTATTTTTTTTTCTCAATCCTCTCTCACACAATTCAGTCTACCATGTTTGCGAGTTTTAAACTGTATATACGGACGTCGAGATTTAACTTAACGCATGTCATGGAACTCGTTAGTCACTAAGAAATGACAGTACTATATGCGTTGTAGTTTTATTGCCGTTAATGAGCGTGAATTTTGTGGACCTCTTGTAGAGTTTCTTTTTTTCTCCACCATGGCGCAGCATTTGGGATTTTGCATATAAACTATTACCTTAATGCAGTTTCTAGTTGGGTATAAGTTACATTGTTATTGCTCATAATCCGCTTGACAGCCCTTACCATAAATACCTTCTTTTAACCTAAGCGTCGAGAAAATGTTAAAGGCTAATCACTGCTATTGAACTTCTTGAATGTCTTGGCGAACTCCCTGCTGTCCCTGTCATGTGCGCTTCAGGAATCCTCTTCAACTGATGTAAGCCGCTTGAACTTCTACAAGGGCTCCTCCCCACATTTTCTTTTGCTCATCCCCCTTTCTGCTTGAAAAGTTTTATCCCCAATTTTTTTTGAACTGCTTTTGGGAGTCCATGTGCTGTGCAAGCAGGCACATTGCCTACACTGAATTTAGTTGAATGTTTTACTCTTTGACCTGGAAGAAAAAGTAAAGGATTTCAAGGCTTCTCCCTTAAATTTTCAAGGACGCCAAACCGACCAACTGCCACAATATTTTTGTAAAGAGTCTGAAAATTGTATACCGAGTTTTAAATAGGTTTGCTTTGCTTTTGTATTGAATGCTTTGTATTTATGGAAATTCTTCGACGAAGACAAGAGATTCTAGCAGCAACTGGCGTTTATCACGAATTTCAAGCATATTTCCTGACTTTTCTGAATGCTAAAAATTCAAGTACATTTCCTAATTTGCAAGTCGACTCGTTGAACATACTGTTTAATGCTTCATTGCTGCATGTGTTTAGCATGATGTTTAGGCACAGTATACCAATCATGCAGTTCACTTTGCATGTATTACATTCTAAAGTGAATTTGGTATTGTTCTTAAATAGTCATGCATTTCGAGATGGCCAGTAAAGACAAATTCAAGGATTTCAAGGCTCGTCCCTTAAATTTTCAAGGACGCATGCATACCGACCAAATGCCACAATATTTTTCTTAAGAGTCTGAAATTGTTATACAGTTTTAAATAAGTTTTTGTTTTATATTGAATGCTTCGTATTTATGGAAATTTATGGAAAATGTGTCATTATCTTTACTGGTCATGTCGCTGACATAGCACTTGTTGCTCTCTCTTTATACTATCTATATACTGCATGTTGGTGAACATTGAACATGTTCAGGATAAATAAAAACAAATAACTATGAGAATACTCTGGAGAATAACCTGTCCTCAAGATATACATTGAGAAACTTGTATCTGAAATTGTAAGTAATGATACATCTCTCACATACAAATATCTTTGCCTTATTCATTATTCGCAGTTAGTTGATTTCCAACAAAAAACAGAAGTTGAGGACATCCCTAACAACATTATCCCCCACTCCATTATCATTTTTGACTAAACATCCCCATCTTAGTTTTTGACTTGTTAAATGGATGATCCAATTAATAAAGATGGCATTAGTCGTTGCCCACATTTGACCCCACTTCGTGGTTTTCATTGTCCGTTCGGTGATCGTAAACGCAAACAGATGACATTTTCACCGCCGGTTTTGTGTTTGGAGTATAATTACGTTGTTGGCCAAACAATAACAAGTACATCAGTGGTTCCACCCTTCAGTGCTTCTGGTAAGCGTTTCTTTTGTGCTCCCCGATTTGTTGTGGCGAATACCAAAAAGGGTACGTAAGACTCAGTTTCTGCCTCAGGTGTGTTTATATTGTTGGTCAAGTGTAAGAAAGTGGAGCTCTTTTAAGAGTTGAGGAGGTCAGTTTGGCCACCACTGCCCTCCATAAGGCGGCCATTTTAGATATCGGATCTAAGGAGGTCTCCCCGGGTTGCGAGCCCTCGTATTTTTTCTACAATAAATCAACCTTGTGCTACTTGACACCTTGCCTAAGGATTGCGGTTGAAGCGAAAATATGCTCTCGGACCCCGGTTGTTAACGGAGTCGAAGGTATTGGGTTACTGTCTGTGGCTCCAGGGTGCTGTTGATCAAATTGAAAACCGAAATCTTTCTTCAGTCACGACCCTTGACCCTAGCTGCAACGGTGTACAACTAGCTTGTTGACCATTCATAATGAATTTTTTTAAGTGAACATAAATACAAAAACTACAAGTTTCAAACAGCTTGTATTAATTCTCACAACTACCCTTGTTTGCGGTTCAGCACCCCCTGGAGGCGAATGCGCCTTTAGCGTTGTATGCATTATTCAACAGGGTCGCTTCCTTTTAAAAACTGTAATCTGCTTTTGATCTTTTTCCACTAATTGTTTCACGAGAGGTTTGAAGTGAAAGGTCGCCGCCATGTTGAAAATGCAATGATACTTATCATATTTTGTGTGTGCTGAAAATTGTACATTGCAAATATCAATTTGTACTTGGTTTTCACTAATGTGTCGAGTACATGTGTACATATACATGTACTCAACATAATAGTGACACAAAGTTGAGTGCCTTTTCATATAGGACTATGTCTTTGTATAAGGTATCCATATAAAGAAACACACACATACACATCAAACATACACAGAAAATACTAAAACAATGTTTCCAGCATGTTTTTCGAAACATGAGTGACAAATTTCTTTTAATCCAGACCATCTCTTGAGCGATCGCCAGGACACACGAAATGTGTCGAAAAATGGCCCTTTTTCGACACAATGTTTCAAAAACACTTCTGGACACGTCAATTTTGTATGTGTATGTTTTTTTGTGCCTAATTTTCTTTTGGTGGATCCGCACCTTCAGGGTGTAAGATCAGTAGTGGCGGTGAAACGGAAGTGTAACGGCTAACGGCTGTGATTTGGCTTACGCTGATGGGTAACGGCTTACCTCATGGTTTTAAATTCAATTCAATTCTCTAATTATTGTTTGATCTTGCATGGGTGTAGACTGACTACTTTTTCCTAAAATGGGTGGAGTAATAAAAGTTTCGGTCACAACATCATAAAACCATGGTATTTCTATGAAAAAATTCTAAACAGTATATTCTGCAATGGAATATGAAATGGACAGATTTTCTCATGTAATCGTGACTTCTGTAAAAATCTACAATTTTAAGTTTCATTTGGACTCTTCAGTAATACCATGGACACACTGCAAGATAAAGGACATTTAAGTCCCAAAATGACCTTTAACTTTATAGTGTGTTCATTCT
>JAQGBW010004007.1:0-14785 GCA_034698625.1 Julus scanicus | reverse complement strand
GACATTTACTATATACCCTGTTAATAATATATATAAATAAAACTTTTCTCATACTGACAGGGTGAAAATACCCCATTTCATTAATTTCATTGTTAAATTTTCTGTTTTAAGGGATGTCCTAATTGCATGAAATATATTCAATCCTACTAACCCATAAACTGATTGATAACCCACAATTAAATTTTACAAGTTGTTTCTGGCCTTCACATGGCTAATTATCGGGTTTTATAAGCTACTATTTCTGCATTCAGAAGTTAACCTTGTTTCCAACAAATTTTCTTAATTGCTTAATTTGTGACTCCTGGTTTGGTTTTTGCACCTTTTAATTTTTAAAAGGTCACTAGTAAAAGTGTTATTATTATATCTCACGTTTTAAAATTACATTTAGGCCAAGGAAGATTTTAATAACTCGGTCGTTTTTTTTTTGTGGACTGCAGATTTGTTCTTTTGAAAAATCTTAGTTTATTTCACGCTATATTTCACACACACAAAATCTTGAGGGGAAGAAATGTAACTAATTACATTTTGTAGAACTTTTTTATTCACTACTGTAAGTTCATTCAACCATCTTAGAAACAATTTTTAGAAAGTTAATAACATAAATTATGAAATTTCATAAAGAATACATACGCGAGAAAAGATGTCTGTCGTGGGACTGTTAAGTGTATATGACAATTGTGTTTCTAATGATAGTGTCATTGTACAAAGGTTGGAGTTTAAAAAACACATTTTTTTAAAAAATGAATAAATTTCGACACATTGGTCATGAATTTTATTTTGTGATTGGGATGAATAAAAACACAAAATTCTTTTGGAGCATCCGAGAGACATTTGCATCACGTTGATGTTCTCTCTTTACAAATCTGGTTGCCCTTCGCCGTACCATTTTCAATTTTTGAATTTGCCCACTCGATAGGGGTTCTAAACTGAGCAGCTCTATTCGGTAACAGGGTAGCAAAAGTGGGCACTTGATTTCCCGCATTTTATGGAGGTGTGCCTTAACCTAACCTAACCTAACCACAAGAATGCCATCAATGTTAATATCCAATTCAATTTCAATTATTTGTGAGTTAGGTTAGGTTAACACAAACCTTCCGTAGGACTCACAGTATAAGTCCTACCCAATTCACTCTCCGAAGCCTGCTTCCCTCGAGTATCGTACCTAGCACAGTATCCTTCACTTGAGAAGTGAAGGGAAGGACCGAAGTCGGGCTGTTAGCCGGATAAGGTCGGAAATATCAGAGTTCGACTTTCTTAAGGTCGAACTACTTTGATACTGTACTAGGTACGATACTCGAGGGAAGCAGGCCTCGGCGAGTGAATTTCCCCTTGGTGTCACGATCAGCGATCTGACTGTACCAAGTGAAATTGACCAATCAGTCAATTAGGTTATGGCACACCTCCATAAAATGCAGGAGATCAAGTGTCCACTTTTGCTACCCTGCTACCGCTCCATTCTATCAGAGGGATGACCAATGAGTGGTACACTAATTTCTTCACCTATCGGGGACAATTTCGAAACACCCGTTAGACAAATCTAAAGCGCTGATTTGTGGACCCGGTAATTGTCTGAATATGGGCATTCCAAAGCATATCCTTAGTGATAGTGATTCCCAAGTACATTACAGATGTGACCACTCTTAGGGGAAAGCCCTCAAGATCATGGTCAGGAACTGTCCGATGATAGTGTTTTTGACATGATGACAAAAGCTATTTCGTGATATTTATTAGTACACAAGGTAGCATCACAATTCCTTGTTATGCTAGGAATACCTTAAGTTGGCCCTTACTGGGAATGCTGTTGTGACAGTGACTCCGTAGATGTGTTAAGAATTCTGTGTGGTGATACTGACAAGTGGACTGGGTAGACATGTAACATGTTTGCGGTTTTAACTATAGTAGTCGCTGCTACTGTTAAAAAATATTAGAAGCATGAAATATATTTTTTATCAATACTTTTGAAACTGTACATTGTACATACAGCTGGCGCCAGTCAAGTGGTTGCGTGCTTGCCTCTCTATCCTAAGGTGTAGGGTTCCTTTCAAGGTCGAAGTCTGTGGGAATTTTTTTGGGGGGGAAATTCCCTAAGTGGAAGTTGCACCAATGTGTTTAAACTGAGGTCCTGTGTAGAACCCTCTTCCTCTCTTCTTTTTAAAGACCCCTGAGGCAATTATAGTTCCTCTTGTAGGCAAAATTTCCAGGTAGATGATGGAGGTTAATCCACTGGGGTATTGATGCTTAATAATATTGACATTAGTATGGTAACAATATTTTTGTTTCGATACCAAGTATTTTAGTACTCGATATTTTGCTTTATCGGAACATACTCGAGCATAAGTTTCAGTTAAAGTATCGGAAGAGTTCAGAAATAGGGATGGCAGTGTCAGTAAAAATATCATCAGGAGAAAGTATCGATACTTGCTGATATTCAGGTAATTCCTGTAGGGTAGGATCCCAGTAGGGGTGTTCTACCTGAAGGTTCGGTGGCTTGCGGGACTTGAGATCCTCCGGTAACAGCAGTCTGCAGAGGCAGAGGTCCTACTGGGTGAGTCTCCGGGTGTTTGTCAACACTCGGAGGTTCGGTGGCTTGCGGGACTTGAGATCCTCCGGTAACAGCAGTCTTCAGAGGCGGAGGTCTTACCGGGTTAGTCTTCGGGTGTTTGTCAACACTCGGAGGTTCGGCGGCTTGCGGGACTTGAGATCCTCTGGTAGGTTTTGGCGTAACTTAAGCGCAACTTAAACTTAGCTTAAACATAACTTTACAAAAACGTGACAGTGAGAAGGGGCCTTGACTGATGTTTCCAGAGATGCTGGGTCCTTATATACCCATGGTGGTCATCTTAAGGGCTGACAGGATATGAATGTCACGTGACCCTTGGAATTAGCACCATCTGTATATTTGGGTGACCAGCTTTGTCAGTACAGGAAATTGGTTAAATCTCCCCTTGTTTGATCATAGCCACCATTGTCTGATGTCAGTACAGGAAATTGGTTAATTGGTAAGAACTAAAATTAACCAATTTCTTTTTAATTGATTTTTGGCTGCCATTTCTATGTCTAATTGTTGACCTCCTCAGGCATCCTGCCATAATATCAGTAGTTTTCGATAAAAACGTCAAAATTAACACATTTTTAATAATTAAACAAATGATTGTTTCAAAATTCTTTCCTTGTTGCTGCTGATAAAAAGTCAATTTATTAATGCCTTCTTCCTTAATAAAGTCAAGGAAAATGTCATGGAAAAACAACTAATTTTTGTCCGTACACCAGAAAAATAAGCATCACGTACACATACTATGTATTAAATTTAATTTAATAAAAACATGCGATGAGAAACTTGTTATCAGTATAAAATACCTTTAACTTCATAATTTCAATACTGACTGACACGATATAATTTTTCAATAAATAAAATATATTTAATACAGAAGTAAGTATTAATTTAGTGCACCTATGATTTGCAAACATACATAACAACAGGCAAAAAACTGATGGCTAATAACGGAATTTCCTTGTCGAATAAGGAAATGAAACAATAGAGAGTATTTTCTGAACCTTTCAGATACTTTTTAAAAATACTAGTGTTTAATGGCATATTCTCATTGTCCGTACTTTTGCGGGTTTTGGTGCCTCGTGCATGAACACTAATGCTTATGAGCGGATGCGCCGCTATTTCTGTTTTTAAGTTCCGCGGTTAACACACAACGCACGAAGCTCCGTTCGAATTGTCTTTTTCTGGTGTGCAGAACATAAAAAAACATGGTGGCCCCTCCACATGTTTTTAAAATGCCTAGTTGCTTATGGCGGCTAACCCTCTGGGGCGATCCATAAATTACGTCACACTTTTTTGCCTCTTTTTAAACACCCCCACCCCTTTGACACAACTGTCACAAATTTTACTACACCCCATCAATAATAATGTCAAAACCTGTCGATTACCCTCCTCCCAATTATTTTTTAATAATTCTATATTCTTTTATAATTTTATCGGGAAGAAAGTTATAAGTCACTACAGGAACCAAACCTTTTTTCCCAACTGCTATTTAAAATTTCAAATGTTAAAAAAATTAAAAAAATTCACCACATTTTTTACCGTTTGAAATAAATGTTGATTGTGTGATGTCATATTACCAAACCACCCCCACCCCTTTGTCACAATTGTCACAAAAACAAACAATAGGTGTGGCATAATTTTTGAATGGCCCCTCTGGTGTTTACTTGGAGGCTAATTTCTTGTTTGCACTTGGAAGCCAATTTCCTGTTTGCACATAGAGGCTAATCACCTGGAAATGTACTTGGAGGCTAGCCCCATGGGGTTGTATTTAGCCTTCAAGATGCAGAAATAAACAAACGTTAAAAATCAACAAACAAACTAATTCAGGCACCTCAATCTCGAAAAATACTCGGTGTAGGACATGCGTTTATGCACCGCTTTTTCTCTATTGGTCCTAATGAGGACCTAAATTTAATATCCAGCGGGCCTAATAAGTGGAACTGCTAATTTTTTTTGGCAATGTCCAGCCATCAACTTGGTAAACTTCAGCAAATCCCCTTTGGCATTTTGAACTTTCTGATCAATATTCAGCTCACGATATCCGCCCATTTTATAATTGTCTCTTGTTTTTTTTATTACCAAAAACATTTCCCCCTGTGAGTTAAAAATAGCTCAAGATTTGTTTTTTTAGGACTGGCATGATCCCTGTAGGGGGCGCAACATCATTTTTTGACCACTTAAAAATAGACATTTAGGGAAACCTTTAAACCCCTTCAACTTCAACCCTTTACCATGCGTGCTGTTGGAGCTTAAAATGTAATATAAAATATAAAATACGGTAACATAAAAGTTGTTTTCGGAGGTCTTAATTGTCTCATAAACTTTCTTCGGGATGCCGTAATTTATGAAAGACCCTGTTTCTCCTCTCCAACCCTAACCTTCACAGGGTTTTGCTAGTTTCAGGAGTCATTGTACAATTTTTTTTTAAACATGTAATTTTCATCTGGAAATTGATAATGTTCCCCTTTGGTGCGCAGGAATGGAGTTCTTGGTCAATTTATGCTAATATTGGTCTTAGTTATCCCACCGTGGTAAATGATATATTTCATACTCGGTGGTGCGGAAAATACTTGGTGTAACAATATTTTTTTTAAAGTTTACAAAAAATATTGAAATATCTTTGGCACCAACTAAACGGATAAATGGGGAAAACTGTGATAGGATTTTTTTTTAAAAAATTGAACACTTGTAATGAGATTGTACATTTTTGTCCAACATTTTGTGCCTTCACTTCTTTTGATAAATCACCGGGCTTGATGGTTTAGTGGTAAAGCTATCAGCCTTTCATTCGGGAGACCAGAGTTCAATTCCCGGGTCGATAACCATGACTGATCTTCGCGGTTTTCCACAGTTGTTTCCAGGAAAATGTCATGATAGTTCCTCTAAAAATTGGCTGTCACCGTGCTTCTTCCTTTCTTCATATCTATTATAAACTACCAAACAATCCAAAAATACTAATACCAATTTCCAGGTGAGATGAGTCACACAATGCATGTGCGTTTAATAATGTCCCTTAAGTATACAATGTAGTAGTGGGAGTGGCTTAGTAGTAGAGGACTGGTTTAGTGAAAGTGGTAGTGGCTTAGTGCCCTGATACTTTAATTGTGGATGTGGTTTATTATCTAAAGCACCATTCTCACGATTCCACTAATGTCAGGACATTTGCTACCCCAGCATTTACCCGTTCTCACGATGCCACTGAAATGCCGCATTCTGTGTATCACAAAAGCAACATGGCGTACCCCTTTGTCTGCTCCACAACCATTTTTCATTGATTTGTTGTACTTACGGATTGCCAGAATTTTATATTGCAAACATTTTATGCCGTATAATCCACAGACGAGCAAAAATGCAGCGTTGGCATTTCCCCCGCTTTTTACCATTTTTGTAATCCGCTCGATGTTTGTCTCACAAACATGGGATGTCGATAATATTGTTCGCGGAACTTAGAAATATCAAATGCGAGTCAAACCCTATTTCAAAATTGTTTTAAAATTCATATTAATTTACAAATAAAAAGTTTCAAAACTGCGCACATGTGGGGGTGGCTTAGCAGTACCAGGAGTGGCTTATCGATATTGATAATGACTTATCCATATTGGGAGTGGCTTAGCAGTATAGGGAGTGGTTTAGCAGTACTAGGAGTTGTGTTTCAGTATTGGGAGTGGCCTAGCAGTGCTGGGAGTGGCTTATCCATATTGGGAGTGGCTTATCAGTATTGGGAGTGGCTTATCCATATTGGAAGTGGCTTTTCAGTACTGGGAGTGGCTACCAGTACTGGGAGGAGCTTATGTGTACTTGGAGTGGTTTAGCAGTATTTGGAGTGGCTTATCAGCACTGGGAGTGGCTTGCCAATACTGGGAGGGGCTTATGTGTACTAGGAGTGGTTTATCAGTATTGGGAGTGGCCACATGTTTACATGTAGGAAGTCAACACCTTAACTATCATTTTATGCTAAATAATGTTTATGTAACATTTATCTAAATTTTTAAAAGCTAACAAATTAGATTAAGTCAATTGTAATCAATTTCCTGATATCTTTGCTAATTTTTATCACTAAATCTGAGATACATGAGAGAAATCCGGGTGGTCTTAGTCTACTGAATTTCATGTCTCTATTTTTTGTAGGTCCTTTTTTTTTATTTTTGTACACGTACATGTATTTATAAGCTTCCCAAATGTTGGCTTTACCCACATGTCAGAAACCCCCTACCACTTAATTTATATGTCTGAATTTTATAGTGTTGAGATACAGACACCCCAACTTTTAAAACGCTTTCAACATTTTTATGGTTATGTAATTGCTCTTATCCCCTCCATTTTAATCGTTTATCATGTCTTGTTTTTTATATTAACCCCCTCTTTAATTCCCCTAGATCCAACTGGGGAAAAAAGTTTAATATTACAATGAAATTCACAGTAACTATTTTGTAGACAAACATTTTTTATTTATTTTGTTGTTAACATCTTTCTTTTTCTCATAAATACCTGATTACCTAATTTGATAACAACGACAACAACAAATTTATTACAATGGAAAATATTATATAAAACTTAATTGGGAGAATTGGGATTTTCAAAGGTTAAGTTCAAAAAATGTATAAAATTTGGTAGCTTTATTTTGTATTTTTTTGTTTTGCTGTCTTTAAAAAAAACTTCATTTTACAAGACTGCATTTTTAACCTACATTTTTGACAATGACATCATTTTGTCGGTTTTAAAAAAAAATGTTACATCAATTTTTTGTGTTATGTTACATAATAAAGTTAATTTTTGGATGTTTTCGCCAATAAAAATAAAAAGGCTAAGCTGATTTAGCATAAATTTAAGATTATTTATTACAATAAAGACATTGGCTCAGTAGCAAGGAAGTGGTTTAGTAATAATAGTAGTGTGAGTTTTGTTATTGATGTGGGAGGGAGTTTCAGATTGGTTAAGTGGATATGGGAGTGGCTTAGTAGCAGAGGTGATAACTTAGTGGAGTGGAAGATAACATGACTTTGTAAAATTGGGAGTGGCTTATTGAAAGAGGAAGTGGCTAATTGGAAAATTGAGTGGTTAATTGGAAGAGGGAGTGGCTAGTTGGAAGAGGGAGCAGCTTGTTGAAAGAGGGAGCGGCTTATTGGAAGAGGAAGTGGCTTATTGGAAGAGGGAGTTGCTTAGAAGCAGAGGGAGTTGCTTAGAAGCAGAGGGAGTTAAAAGTAGCGACTGCAGTACTGCTGCATGCAGTTTAAAAGTAGCTTCGTGTGAGGGACATTTTTTTTCAGGTTGCGCTGGCAACAACAAATGCAGCATATACAACATAAAACACAGTTTTGGCTATTTTTATGATAATGTGTATTGATGTAAAAGTGGGACCAGCATTTATATGTCCCATCAAGAGACAAATAAGACCCATGTATGGCCATATGTGGCCCTTGATGGCGGCACGACACATGCGTACTGGAGTACTCCAGTACACATGCGAGCTTTGCCGAGTGCAGAGATTTTACGGGAACGGCAATCATTGAATCTTATTCTTAATTAAAATTGTACTCGCCACAAATATATTGAAAATTATACCTCAAGGTAGAAATTCTATTGATGAAAACTGATTGATGATCTATTACTGACAAACCACTTGCCGAAATGTGTACTCAGTGAAACCTTTTTACTGTGTAAACATTGACTTTATGCATGTGTGTCGAGGCCTAAAAGTTGCAATGTTTGCTAAGAGGAAAAGGCTTAAAGCTGCATGCTATGTGTGAACAGATGTGCAACTTTTTTGTTGCTTCAGTACAGAAACTACTCTCTACTTCTGGTGAATGTGTGAACAATACCTGTAATTTTGGCAGCCACTATAAAAACTGCGCAGCAAAAGTAGCCTAGTGAGCTCTAGGCACCTTTAGTTACCTTTGGATCCTTAAAATCTAACCAACCAACTATGAGGCCATTCAAAAATTATGTCACACCAAGAGGATGGGTGGGTTGTTTTTGTGACAATTGTGACCAAGGGGTGGGGGTGCTTCGGTAATATGACATCACACAATCAAAATTTATTTCAAACGGTAAAAAACATGCGGTAATTTTTTTTTAATTTTTTTAACATTTGAAATTTTGAAAAAAGATTTGGGTCCTGTAGTGACTTAACTTTCTTCCCGATAAAATTATAAAAGAATATAGAATTATTAAAAAATAATTTGGGGGGAAGGCAATCGACGGGTTGTGACATCATTATGGATGGGGTGTAGTAAAATTTGTGACAAAGGGCCCGGGTGGGAGGGTGTTTAAAAAGAGGCGAAAAAGTGTGACATAATTTATGGATCACCCCAAAGTCAATACTTGAACTTATCAATCAGGGTTTTTACATCATCGCTATAATTACAGTTACCGATTAGCTTTTTTTGACCTTTTTAACTAGTGACTATATAATCAGAATACAAATTTCACCGGTTTGCCATTAGCTAAAATAGTTGAATGCGCTGATTTCAATCAAGGAAGTGATTTATTTTTATTCAATCTTTTTTTCAACATTTTTCTTGTTCATCAAAGTGCACAAAAAACATGAAATGCAATATTTTTTTCACTCCTTTTTTTTGTATGACTTTGCAATAATGTTGTCATTGGAGGGAGTGCTCCATATCAGACAATATAAAAAAAAACATCTTTTCCCCTGTTTTGTTATTTTCCCTTTTGACTTCTGTTATCGATACACAAAAGATTTAAGCAATCGAAATAAAATATAATTGTAGTTTTTGACCTCCACAAAAGAGGATGTAAATCGGAAATTTCACTTGTTTTGCAGACAAAGCTGAGTCATCAACATCTTAAGTCAACTACAAGAGTCAGTGGCCATCTTGGATTAGATATGGGAGAACTCACGGATGCTGCTCCAGGAGGACAACGAGATTTAAGGTTTGTTCTCCAAATTGTTTTCAAGATTTTATAGAAATTTACCCCCTCTGCCCCAAAGTTTCGACCACTGCCCCAAAGTAACCCCCACCTGCCCAAAGTTGTACCTCCACCGGCTTAAAGTTACTCCCACTGGTCACAAGTTACCCCCACTAGCCCTAGGTTACACCCACTAGCCCAAAGTTACCTGCACTGGTCACACGTTACCCCCACTGGTCACAAGTTAACCCCACTGGTCACAAGTTAACCCCACTGGTCACAAGTTACCCCCACTAGTCACAAGTTACCCCCACTAGTCACAAGTTAACCCCACTGCCCCAAAGTTACCCCCACTTGTCACAAGTTACCCCCACTTGTTACACATTACCCCACTAATCACAAGTTACACCCACTAGCCCAAAGTTACCCCCACTGGTCACAGGTTACCCCTACTATTCACACGTTAACCCCCTGGTTACAAGTTACCCCCACTAGTCACAAGTCACCCCTACTGCCCCAACGTTACCCCCACTGGTCCCATGTTACCCCCACCGCTATTTCTGCAATTTTTTTAGTTTTTGGTTGGTGTTAAATAATTACGGATTCCCAACACGTTTTTCAGTAAACTGTTTTTCAAGAATAACAAGTTTTATAATTTTATTAGTTTTTTTTTTTATTTTAAGGCTACCCAAAGATTTCTAAAAATACTTCGGTTGATCCAACAACCGGTTTGTGAGGTTTGTGAGGGTTGTGTGAAATACACACATCAAGATTCTTGAAAATTTGATAGCCGAGTCTATTTTAAGAAAAATGTCGTCATTTTCATGTTTGGGTCATGACCCTTTTTTGATATCGAACACCTGAACTTTATTACCGTTTTTTTATGTACATTTAATGCAAAACCTGTTTTTCACTTTCTGTTAACGACGACATTTTTGTAAGAAAAAAAAGATAGTTTTTTTTATATACTCGTTTGAAAACCAGTGATTTTTTTTTATGTTTCCTGACTGTGTTTTATAAAAAACGACGTTATTCGGGACAAGTACGTTGCTCTTGAACTTTTTTTTTTTTTTTGTATTTTTGCCAAGGGCAGATTTTTCTGTCTTGTTTTTTTTTTAAAAAAACAAAAAACAATCTTTGATGATGATGATGTTATTTAACGGAGGAATAAGTTGTCCATATAAGGTCTTATCAAAGGGTCGAAAATACGAACAACAAAAAACGATAGAAATAATAACTGGTATTAATATCACTATTTCATGGCTTCAAAAAAATGGGAAAATAATAAAAGAGGAAGTTTGAAGAATGGCGAGTTTTGTAACACGCCAACTTAAGGAAAAACACATGCTTGAGAGGGTTTTTTGGGGGAATTACTTGAGTAAGGTAGACTGATAAGGGGTGGGAGAGGGGTTACTTAAATTTCTTGGGCAAGATAGATAGGGTGGGAGAGGGGTTACTTAAATTTCTTGGGCAAGATAGATAGGGTGGGAGAGGGGTTACTTAAATATCTTGGGTAGTATGAGTAGGTTAAGAAAGTGAGTACAAGGTAAGGTGGGAGAGGGGTTACTGAAACGACTTGAGCAAGATAGATAGGGTGGGAGAGGTGTTACTTAAATATCTTGGGTAGTATGAGTAGGTTAAGAAAGTGAGTAAGGTAAGGCGGGAGAGTGGTTGCTGAAACTCGTACTTAAGCAAGAAAGATAGGGTAGGAGAGGGGTCACTTAAATTTCTTGGGCAAGATTGGTGGTTAGAGAAAAAAGTAAGAGTAAGGCAAGGGGAGAGAGTGGTTGTTAAAACTGCTTAAGGAAGATAGATAGGGTGGGAGAGGGGTTACTTAAATTTCTTGGGTAGGATGGTAAGGTCAAGAAAGTGAGTAAGGTAAGATCAGAGAGGGACATTTCTTGGGCAAGATGGGTAGTTTGAGAAAGTAAGAGGGTAAGGTGAATGGTTACACTGAAACTACTTAAGGAAGATAGATAGGGTGAGAGAGGGGTTACTGAAATATTTTGGGTAGGATGAGTAGGTTAAGAAAGTGAGTAAGGTAAGGTAAGAGAGGGGTTACTTAAATTTATTGGGAAGGATGGGTAAGTTCAGAAAGTAAGAGGGTAAGGGGAGAGTGGTTACTGAAACTACTTAAGGAAGATAAATAGGGTGGGAGAGGGGTTACTTAAATTTCTTCATTTTCTTGGGCAGGTTGGGTATGTTGAGAAAGTGAGTAAGGTAAGGTGAATGAGGGGGTGATTAACTGAATCTGCTTGAGTAAGGCTTTGTATCACTCGGATAGTGAGTCAGTGGTTACTTAAACGGTTTGAGCAAGACAGACTGGGTGAGACTGTGGGAGAGTGATTACTTAAATTACTTGAGCAAGAAAATAGGCCAAGTGTGTGAACTGTATCGTAAACTACTTGAGATAAAAGGATGATGCAAGAAGAATCCATTTTATTTCGGTGACCCCATTTTGCCCCTTGACCCCCAATTCAAGTGACCCAAAAAAAAGCCCCTCTCCAAATAGAATTGTATAATGGGAGTAGGTTTAAACACTTAGTGACCTCTGCGGACCGATTAGTGTACACTTAAGCAGTACTAAGTGCGCACTCAGTAAGGCTTTCCAAATGAAGAAACTTTATAGTACTACTCACGAGAAATAAGTTTGATATGACATCATCCAACCATTTATGGATACGTTCTAAATTATTAATACATGTTTGAATATGTTAAGTTAATAATATTATCATGTTGACACATTTTCATGTTAAAATGTTTTCATGTTGACATATTTTGATGTTACAATATTTTCATGTTGACACGTTTTCATGTTGACACATTTTTATGTTGACATATTTTCATGTAGACATGCATATTTTCATGTTAAAATATTTTCATGTTAACAAATTTTCATGGTAAAAATATTTAAAAATAAGTTTTTGATGACGAGCCAAATTTGGCCCGCGTGCCGTTTCTATAAATAGAACGGAATGTTAATTGTAGAAGATGACGTCGATATAAGTTTCACTTCCTCGTCTGGATGTGACTTCCGGTTCTTAATCAACGTCTTTTTCGTCATGTAAACGACCTTCCAAAGAAACGCAAAAAACACACTTTATTGATGGCTAATTTATGTAAATTTATTCAAATTTATGTAAATTTATGCTAATGGAACTTACCCAAATTTTGGCAGACTGGTGTGAAAATGTTTCCTGATGAGGTGTTTTGTTCGCACAAAAGGCGTTCACTTATTTGTATAAAAAACATGTTTTATTGCATTTTAATATACTTTCAGTTTTTTGAGACACCCGTGTAATTGTATAGTGTCGGATTAGTATAGGATTAGTAGTTTATTTACGTGCATAAAAAGGTTTTATTGCCTGGTTATGATTTCAATCATGAATTTTAAGATTGCTTTTTAAGATTTTTGAGACACCAACTTAATCATAGTTTGAGATTAGCTTTGGATTAGTATTAGATTAGCATGGGATCAGTATATTAGCTTATTTAATAATTAGTTAGTTTTAATAATTAAACTTAGTTTTTTTAAAGATTTTGTAGACACCCTTGTAATTTTATAGTATGGGATAAGTATGGGATTAGTATGTTAGTTTATTTACTTGTATATAAGAAGGTTTCATTGCATTTTAATCTAAAAAAGATTTAAATATTTTTGAGACACCCGTGTAACATATATAATGTATAAGCATTGGATTAGTAGTGGATTAGTATAGGATTAATTTAAGATTAGTATAGCGTTAATGTATTAATTTATTTAATATTACAAAGAGAATCTCATTGCACATATTTAGATTTTTGCGACACCTATGTAATAGTGTACTGTGTATTGGATTAGTATGGGACTAATATTGAAATAGTAAGGGATTAGCAACTGATTAGTAAGAGGTTGGTATTACATTATTAAGGGATTAGTATAGGATTAGTAAGTGATTAATGTTGGATTAGTAAGTGATTAGTATTGGATTAACAAGTGATTAGTATTGGATTAACAAGTGATTAGTATTGAATTAGTAAGTGATTAATAACTGATAATGTTGGATTAGTAAGTGATTAGTATTGGATTTGCAAGTGATTAGTACTGGATTAGTAAGGGGTTGGTATTACACTAGTAAGTGATTAGTATTGAATTTGTATTGGATTTGCAAGTGATTAGTATTGGATTAACAAGTGATTATTATTGGATTAGCAAGTGATTAGTATTGGATTAGCAAGTGGTTAGTATTGGATTAACAAGTGATTAGTATGGGATCAGTAAGGATTACATTAGTAAGGATTAGTAACTGGATTAGTATTGAATTAGTATTGGATTAGCAAGTGATTAGTATGGGATTAGTAAGGGATTAGAATTGAATTATGGGATTCGTGTTGAATTATTAAGTGATTAGTATTGAATTAGTAACTGATTAGTATGAGATTAGTATTGGATTAGTTTATGAGTTTCAATATTAAAAGTTTCTAACACAGTGCATTTAACATCATTTTCTACAGCTGTTTTATAACACACTATATGTGATGTCGTTGTTTCATTAATGTTTTAAACGTGTTTTCTTGTTCCAATTTAAACAGTTATTAATTAAGAATCCTTGTTTGCGTGTTGTGTTTGTGACCTCATTTTGTGTGTAAGACAAATGTTAAATGGCGCACATTCCACACACAAAAACACCTGTGACTCACTTGTGGGTTTTTTTACCACCTGTGCCTTAGTTTTGTGTTTATTTCGTGTTTCTCTACATGTATTTGTGTTCCAATTTGAGCAATTTGCAACAATGAGTGTTGGAATATATGCACATCAACACCTGCGAACTAAATTCCAAAACACAACTATACTGCAATATAAAAAAATATAAATTTTTAGCAATAATGAGCAAATGCTCATGCTTCGTTTAATTAATATCATTTTGAAGCTTATGCTCATTAGTAATATTTGTGATTCATTGGGTTTCATATATTTATTTAACGTCGATTATGGAGCAAATGCTCTGCTTATGTAGTTTATACTCATAAACGAGAGCTTATGCTCCGTTTAATTCGTTTTATTATTAATTCATTTAGATTTAGTTCATGCTCTAAACGCGAGCTTATGCTCAGCTTTATTTCAAATCGTGAAGATTCACAGATGAGCAAATGCTCTTCAATTTTACTGAAAATTACAAAAGATGAGGAATTGCTCTTCAGTATTACTAAAAATTACAAAAGATGAGCAAATGCTCTTTAATTTTAGTAACAACTCCAAAACACGAGCAAATGCTCTTTACTTTTACTGAAAATTACAAAAGATGAGCAAATGCTCTGCAATTTTACTTAAAATTACAAAAGATGAGCAAATGCTCTTTAATTTTAGTAACAACTCCAAAA
>JAQGBW010004006.1:0-14787 GCA_034698625.1 Julus scanicus | reverse complement strand
CTTCCAAACCCCTCTGATAATCTCATATTTAGAGTAAGATTGAAATGCTAGCATGCGTAATAAACCTCCCATACGCCCATCGCGATTGAGTGTATTTGGAGGTTTCAGAAAGCGATAACGAGATGGCGCCACTATTTCAGAATATGCGTTGCTCAATGAAAGGCGTGACGGATGACGTCACGACCAATCGTTGTCTTCTATTCGCGTGATTGACGTATGAGTCATTCCGGCTTTTCTGGGATTTGCAGGCGATAGAAATTTTCCAGTATGGCGGCCACTTCCTCGCGTAGTTGATCGGTTCGAGGCTTAAACTTGTAGCCTCTTTTGGAAAGCGAAATTTGTAAGAAAAACGACGTTATTTTAACTCCAGCTGGATATTTATGTTATTGTGCCTCCGTTTGTTTATCGTGGGTGTATTTGTTTGCGACTGGACGTGTGGAAGGGAAAATTTTGCAAGGGCGAGTGGAAGAGGGAAGTGGTAAATCTATCACCGTAACATTATTTTGGTGGTTAATTACAGTGCGGAAACGTTTAGATACGTTGTAAACTTTTAGAAATCTTACCGCACAAAACGACATATGGTGAAAGGCGAGAAGCTAGGTGAGTTGTCGTTTATTCGAGAGTCTAACATTGTCCTTAACAATGCATATTTGCTCGCGATATGCAAACATCGTTCCTGCTTTTGATTAGGCCTAAGTGTTACGATAACATCAATGGGAAACCCGCCAGCGTAATTCACCTGTGTTTCAATTTTTTAACCAAAATTTATTTTCTGCATTGTTGCCATTGTGTTTTGTTTATCAAATTTGGAGGTGATTAGGCTGCACTCGCTGCAGGCATGAATCGATTTAATTACCTAGGTGTTTCGGGGGCACGTTAGCCGCCTTTCAGTACATTGGCTTTAATCATGTAGGTTGCATAAATTTCAGTCATTTAATGTGCGATCATCCAACTATTTTTAGGTCTACTCAAACTGCATCTCTAATCTTCCAGCTAGATTGCAGACAGCGCTGTTATATTGGTTTTATGTTGTGTACATAGATACGGCCTATATTCTTTTTATATCCTAAGTTCATGCCAAGTTGGCTCGGGAATGTGGAAATGTCTTCAGTTGACCTTCTGGCCACCATTGACATGCCACCAGGCTAATACTGGGTAAACGGAGTAATGCATGGTGAGAGTTGGGGCAGTAGGTCTTCTCTTATAAAGTACCTGAGGTGACACTTTACACAGAGTACTCATGTGGTAAAACTTATTAAAAAAGAACTGACCATCCAAGTTTTTCTTAACCCATTATCCAGGTTTTTGGTCTTGCAATCTGTCCTCTATTCTTGATAATTATTCTGTAGGAATGCGTTTAGGTTCAGTGAGAACTTAGATTGGCCAACGTTTATGGATTTTTTGCAAAATGCAAGGCACTCATGATGCAATATTTGATAGTCTGGAATAAAAATGTTTGTGAACCTAATCTTCAATTTTCATCACTTTTATCCATAAAATAGTTGTAGGCTGTTCATTTTAGGCTTCAGCCCAGGTTAACATTAGTTCAGGACGAGTTGGTATGCTTATTGAGGTTTTGTGAGAGATATTCCATATCATTATCGTATATTATTTAGACCCAGAAAGGTAAAATGGATGAGACAAAACTAGAATTACTTCTGCTGAATAGTCTTGTTCGAGACTTTCACTATACTCGGAACTGTTGGACATTTATGGAAATGCACATGGTATACGTTTTTCTTGGGCTATTGACCACAGAACTGATTTCCCTTCTACTTAGTCAACCAAAGATTACACAGATAATTGCTACGGTCTGTCTATTTAATTGGTGTGTTTTTTTTCTCTGAACCATCACATTCTGAATAACTTGTTTAGCTGTTGCAGTGCTTTTATCTGTCTCTGCTTAAAGGATACCTTTCTGGAATAGGCTTTCTGAAATTTCAGAAACTTATCTTCTTCTTGTTGTACAGCACTATGAAGTACTTGTAAAACTAATATACATTTAACTGGAGCGAACATTATCGCCAATGCAGTGGCCTAACCAAGACCATTTCCTCAATTGCAAAAGTACGCAGGCTAATCTTTGACTTTTTTTGTTTGTTTGCAAATGTATTTAATAAGCATCTTATCAACTCATCAGTTGAAAATCAAGGGTTTTGCTTATTCTTATAAACACATGTGGTTGACCTTCGTTGTAAAACGAGCTATTAACCACACCTTTGCCATCAGGGCGTTTACTTCAGAACTCTCCCTACTGTAAAATTGGGAATTGGGCGAATAATTACAAGTGATATTAATCATTAAAAAGTGTAATTTGCAAATATGCCAAGGCCCTATTAAAGATATATTACTGTTTTGTCCTGATTAACTTTTTACACGTGGAACGGGGCACCATGATAATACAGGTCATAGGCTAGTTGATATAACGCTGTACCTAATTGCCTGAATGATTATTTCATAAGGTAGACGTTTAATGCCACGTCTGAATCGATGTAGCATGCATTATGATATTTGCATAGAATAGCTTTTGTTTAATGCATAATTGTAAATCAATACTGGAAACATTTGCATGATGCATGCAATGTTCCCATGATTGACGAGGTTGCTGAGGTTCCCATGGGAACGTAATTGTGCTGTGAGCATATGTTGTCGTGCTGCCGTATAGGCTGTACATTTTTTATTTAACTTATGCCACACCATTTGGTCCACACTGCACATTTAATTTCCATTGGCATGAGCTTGAGTTTAGCCCTCTTTTACCACACCCAAAGGATATTTAAAATGAAAAGTGATATCTAGTAAGGGTAGGATGTCTCTGGCGATTTGAAACATTGTCAGCTTTAGTATTTACCCTCATATGATGTCCGCAATCATACAGAGCTCTTAATATGTCCAAAGACTAGAAATGTTTAATGTTACTTTCAGTATGAACACTTTCTACGTTAATTTCTATTTTATTTTTTTGCGTTGCAAATAAAAAAAAACACCTTTTATGTCTGGTGCCAGAAATCTTGCAGAAAAACGTTTGCTCTTGAATGTAGGTCTAGGGTTAGAATTACAAAACCTCATCCTACTTTTCAGATGTGGAGAAACTCCCATGCCACGCAATGCCATCATCTATTTTCATTTTGGCTTCACTCCAACTGACTGAACATACGTTCTCATGGCCGTAATCTCATGCATTAACAAATAATAGTAAACAATAGGCCTACAGTGTACAAACATGATCTACAGTTGCATCATGACCGAGAAATTTTCTAGCGTAGTACAGCTGTGAATTATGTGTATGAAGCTTCCCAGGGAAAGATTTGCATGTGTCATATGCGTTCATAAAGCTGATAAACACCACAGGGGACGCCATCATGTATGGCACATTATTTTTTATGCTCCTAACCCATATACAAGTATTTATAGTATATCCAATATTATCCTTCCACTTGTGAAGTAGCTGTAGAATAAAATGGTGATTTCAAAAGGACTGTTCAGAAGTTTTCTGTCGATCTCACAATGTCTATTTTTTCTCATAAAATAAAACTGGTTACAAATCCGAACCTCAAATACTTTTACCTCTACCTTTAAATGCCTTTTACTGATTTGTATGGTCTCATTTTGTGGTGTAGTACCGTATGTAAATGAATTTGCTGATCAATTCTTACATACAGGTCTCTTATGGTTGTATCTGTCTTCCATTTCAATATATGATAATTATGGTCTGGTGTCTGGCTAATAAAATACAATTTACTGGTGAGATTATCTGTTACAATTCTATATATAGGTGTCTTTTTCATCTTGCGGTGTCTCCTATATGTGGCATCTAATCCATTCACGTCATCCTGCATAAATTCACATTCCAGCCCTTGACCTTTTTTGAGGTGAAAAATTGTTCGTTCAATACCATCCAATCCTCCATGTACAGTATCTAGATTAGTAGATTGTATGCTCTGTTAATTTTTGCATTGCGGTTGAATAAAAGCATCTCGTCTAATCATCGTTTTGCGATTGAATGCACATTGTGGCTATCCTTTGGAATTGGCCAAGCCATTATGATCATACTATGATCAAATAATAGCGAGAGTAAGACTATTGTGCCCGGCCAATTATATTCTTCTCTGTTAGTCAAGAATCTCAATTATATGAGGCCAGATAGTATATTGTAGCCTACCCATAATTGTTCAGTACTTTTCCTTTTTTTTAAACCGCTGCATTCGTGCCATTCAACTAGTCATGGAGAAATGGAATTTGTACATTTTCATTATTGTCATAATATTAGCCTTATTTCTGGTTCATCACTCCCTTGTGGCATATGATCTAACATGGCCGTGACCTTTTATATAGAAGTGGCCATTTTATTGCCGCATGCTTTTAGTATTAATAAAAAAAATTGACCGTTTTTAAACTAAATAGGACGTGGCCATGGTTGATTTGCCAAGATAAAGACCCCTGTATCACACTGGGATGCTGAACAGGAATAGAGATAATTAATATGGACATCATGTATTAACATTACTTAGTGTTTATTCACTTTATTGTGCTTTTTTAACGTAAAGATTCCAATTGCAGAGTTGTTAACTTATTCTTAGCAGGCTGACATTACCATTTTGTTATCCAATGTGCTAACTAATTCACAGTTCCTCGTTGAAGTTTATTTACGTTTTTTTTGTATTTGACATGGCATGCTCTTGATGAATTTACATGTTGCACTTTAGCAAAGAAAGGCACTGTCACCTAGGATGAACATTTTCGGTTGGGTTTACCTAAATATTCGTCATTGCTTCCATGTACCGGTAAAAAACAATATCTGGTACATTTGTTTTGTTTCTATAGTACACTTTTTGCTTAGTTGTTAGTTGCGGATGTTTGTTTATATGGTACTAAAAATTAATTGGCTAGACGAGTCTTCTTAACTTCTTTCATGATTTCATCCCATCTTCATTGATGTGTTCAATTTGTTCAATGTAGACAAAGCGGTTCATTGTTATCAAAATAAGCTCTTTAATTTTCTTGCGTATTAAGCGTGCTTAACTTAATTAATAAGCAATCTGGTAGATTTAGAAAGACTCGCTCATGTGTTTTGTCTAAAGACAGTAGACTACCTAACTAACTATTGCATGTAAATCTCACTAAGCTTTCTCGGGGAATATGGGCTAGTTCAAGAATGCGGTGCAGATTTAAATAGCATTGTTTTTAAATTTATCTTCTGTCAGTGTCAAATAGGCATAATGCAGTTGTCACACGAAGAAGATATATCGCAGATACGAAAGATAAATGAAGGAACAGAAGGAAAATTATGATTGGGGTTGATATTTAGAGAAATTGGAATTAGCCGAACGTGTGGGAGGAAGCGAAACTTCCTGCTTGTTGGCGAGTTAGTTCTAGCAAATCTAACCCAAAGCTGAGAATCATTCTTTTTTATTATTATTATTATTTATTATTTTTTAAGCAGCTCTCCCAGGCAAATGTAAGGCTAGCTCTATGAAGTGCCCAGCTATGAGCCACAACAAGACAGCAGGCGGGGTACGTAGGAATAAACCATATGTGTAGCATTAACTCGTGAGAGATTGAACATTTTGAAGTAAAGAGGGCTGGGTAATCATCGGGTAACTGTAGTGTTGGGCTGAAATTTTGTCACTTCCTGGCATGAGTAACTCTAGTTTGTTTGCACATTTGTTCAAGTAGATAACGATTAAAAACCTGCTAATATTTAACGTTTCTTGAATTAATCGCTCTTCTCTCCTCCCGTGTGTGTTCTTAGGGCTGGCCGATTGGTACCGAAGTAATTGCACGCTACAATTTCCAAGGAAACTCGGAAGAAGATCTTCCATTTAAAAAATGGGACACAATGACCATCCTGACACCCACCGGAGTAAGTAATTTATGCTTGCGTTTTGGGAGTTGGAAAATACAGTACTAATGTTTGGACAGCAAGTGTTTCACTTGTAGTTCTTTATCAGTACCTACTCTGACGATGGTGTGTTTTCTGATGTAATGCTGTTTACTTTCATTTTTCTATTAGGATCCTAACTGGTATCTTGCCAAACATTCCGGCGGCAAGGAAGGCATGATTCCGGCCAATTATGTACAGAAAAGGGGAGAGGTGAAGCTAAATGCTATGCCGTAAGTGTCAAATTTTGCAGTGGTTTTGTTTAACTTGAATAATGGAGTGTTATTGATTATATAGTGAAAACATTTATCATATGCCTTTGAATAATAAACCTTGTGATTTCAAAGCATACATTGGGACTTATGACATGTATCTTTGATTAATATTGATTGACTGTTTGAATATATTTCATGAAACAAGCTCACATTTTTTTAAAATCTTATTTCTTAGTTATGAAAACTTTTGAGTTTGTAAATAAAGCATGCATTCTATGTGTGCAAAGAAAGCAGTGCTCAAACATTGTTTAATGACTTTGTGAAAATGTTATTGAAGAATAATGATTACTAATAATTATACAAAAAAGCAATCTGAAATTATATCATTATTAATTCTTACCATTTGTCTACCAACAGATGGTTTCATGGTAAAATTACCAGAGACCAGGCAGAAGAACTTCTTCATCCTCGAGAAGATGGGTTATTTCTGGTGCGGGAGAGCACCAATTTCCCCGGTGATTACACGCTGTGCGTTTGCTTTCACAACAAGGTTGAACATTATCGAGTAATTTACAAAGACAATAAATTAACAATTGATGAAGATGTATATTTTGAGACGTTAACAAAATTAGTACAGGTAAATAACTTGCTTTCTTTTTAGGATAATTTTTTTTTATTATTTATAGTATTTGCATAAATGTTGTATCTTATTTTTCAGCATTATGAAGTGGATGCTGATGGACTTTGCACGCAGTTAAAGCGGTCTGTTCCTAAGAAAGGCAATCCGGAATTTTCGGTCGATCCTAAAGATTTTGAAACTGCAGGATGGGTGATAAACAAAAAAGATTTATCTTTGGGAGAAGTTATTGGGAAAGGAGAATTTGGAGGTAAATTTGATATGCATGTAAAGATTTTATTTAATAATCATTCCTAAAGTTATGGTAGAAATTTTGAAAGACTGATAAACAAAACAGTGAGGATTTCCTGTTTATGAAATAAAAGCCTATTGATTTTGGTGAAATTATAGTGAAGCGTCTATAAACTCGTTTCCCTAATTGTGTTCCATGAGGCAAATTAAGGGTTCCACAAACTCTAACAATGTTACGTACTTATATACTTGTAACATACAGAAAATATGTATGATGCTCCATTTTGTGTTACAAAATATTTAAGGTGTTCAATTATGTCATAAAAAATATAAAGGGTTCCGGAACTAAATTTAATTGGGAACCGTAGAGCTATAGTGAAATAAAAGTGGAAATTTGGTGCATATTATCGGTTAGCAACCATTTTAATAGGCCAAGTTTGATCATGATGATTTGAATACAAAAGATGTAGATATTAGCTTAACGAAATTTTACTGAGCTTATGCAGTGTATATTGATTGTGCCAGGTGCACAACTCAAATTGGTTTTAAATTCGGTGAATTTCCAATATATATATATAGGATCCAGAATTGTGGAAAAAAAAATCTTTTTGATAAGAATCTCTTGGCATTCAGAATGAAATTTACCTTGGAAATGCAATTGTTTAACTTTTTAGCAAGTTTTGTAAACGTTAGGAATTCCCATCTCATTAATATGCACCGTGCACATCGTTTAATGTTTCCGTTTATTTTCTGTCTTCAGCCTTCAGTTTTTAAATAGTTATTATTATTTTGCAATATGTTTATCTGGATTCCTGAAACCAGATTAGTTTGAATAATTTGATTTTTATACCTAATCTTGTCAAATGTCATTGACTACAAATGAATTTCTAACATTGACAAATTGTTTTCGTTCTCAGATGTGGTTTTAGGAACATTACGTGGCCAAAAGGTTGCAGTGAAAACACTTAAAGACACAACGAAAACAGCGCAATCATTTCTAGCCGAGGCCTCTGTTATGTCGTAAGTACAACACTTAAATTGGTCGTGTTTCAATCATGAACTTACTCGTCATTAATGCAATCATGTTCTTCCCAGCACGCTAAGGCATCCCAATCTAGTCCAAATGATTGGTGTAGTTTTCGAATGGCCTTCACCAATCTATTTGCTCACAGAATTTATGGCCAAAGGGAGTTTGGTGGATTATTTAAGATCCAGGGGAAGACTTCACGTGACAAAGCGAGACCAAATACATTTTGCTACGTAAGAATACCTACTTGTTATACATTTCTTATTTATATATATTTTTATGATTTGGTCTTTATATTGCAGCGTGCAATGTGTTTTCCATTTTTTTCCCCAATTCACTGTGATTTTGTTTATTGACCAGAATAGAGCTAGTATCTAAATGCTTATAAATTACAAATAAAACTTGCAAAAATAGCTACCTTGTTTAATGTCTCGGATCTAAACATGTAAGCTATTTGAAAAGGAAAATTGAGTCAATCTTGCTCTTTTCAAAATCTCCCACTTTGTACGAGTCCTACATTGATTCTTTTAAAATAATAACATTCAGATGCAGTAAGCTATAGTATCTACAGCACTTGTTTGACTGAACTCAACTTATTTCTAAATTTTATTTTAAAACAGTGATACCTGTGCAGGGATGGCATACCTCGAGTCTAAAAAAGTGGTTCACAGGGATCTAGCTGCCCGCAATGTTCTCATATCTGACGATGGATTGGCAAAGGTAAAGAACACCAATTTTTCTTTAATATGAAATCTAAATGTTATTTCCAGGCCATCTTGAATCCCGAGCACCCATTAAATTAATCATGTGATTTGACATGTTGCGCTCATTATTAACCATTGTTTATAGTAACAAGTATATTGTCGGCCTTGCTACATCTTTGTTTTGCTGTAGAGAACACTGATGTTCTACAACAAAGTTATTAATATATTCTGGTGGTATGCATATTAACGTGCCCTGTAAGCAATTTAAAGAAAACTATTTTAAAAAATGTTCCTTTCAGCATGTTAACTTATGTATGGACCTAATGTTAATAAGGTTACAAGCTTTATATCGGCATCGACTGTATTCTTTTGAAACATTTAAACATATCGCTTATAATTTATGGGAAGGACAACTATAGCGGATACCGCTTAAACCTACCCTTATTTGTAAACGTCTCATAAATCAATAAAGATGCAGTGCAGTTGTTTGTCTAAAACCCTGCAGGGATATAAACAATACAAAAGAGGATAACAGCTCTGGAAATATGTCATGTACATAACCTCTAACATGTCAGTTATTAACTTTTGTACATTAGAGGCTTTGTGGCAAAGCTTAATTATGTGCGTTTCTCATTTGTCCCACATTGTGTATTTATGAAAAACATGCTCTCTATTGAAGGTTTTGAGCTAATTTGTCTTTAGCTGTATTTTCAAAGCAGAAAGGTTGATCCTCTCTTTTGTCTTGCAATTGCATGTCATTACTTATCATGCTGGTCTGGGCTTTCTTGAAAAATGACTTTACTTGTTTCAAGATGTGGAATGTTGGAAAATGAGGTAATCATTAAAAACCATTACCCAGTAACCCTGACCCCCCCTGAGCATTTTTTGCTTTTTATTCAAGAATGTTTAAGTAAATTGAATATCACGCCCTTCTAATTATTAGTGGGGTATGATACACCTCTATGATAATGAGTAACATCTTAGTTTCTGAAATTTATCTTGTGGATGGTGCTGTATTAAGTTTTCATTTCGGTTATATGGGAGTCTTTGTTGTGGAAATTTGCCAGTATTTCTGAAAGGAAGAGACGCAAGCCAAAATTATTAAAATGGGGAATCAAAATGTCAATTGTTTGGTATCTAAATGCTGTTATCCGAACATCGGTTAGGACAGTGCTAGGAATCATCTTTTGCTCTATTAACTATGTCCAGCCTTAATTGTGTTTTGAAGAGTTGACCTAAAAACATTGATGCCGGATCTTCAGTGTATTTTCTTTGTATTTTCTTTGATACCCTTATTTGCTCGTCTTGATCCTTTTGTAGAAAATCGCTCATTGTCAAAAGCGAGCCTACAAGGGTTGCTGTCGATATAAGGGAGGGTTAACTCTGTATACTGCACATCAAATATTTACACTTGCAGTGTACATCATTTCTACAGGATCATAAATATATTCATTCGAATGTTATAAAATGTATGTTTTATAATAGTGCCACAGAAAAGTCTCCCACTTTTCAACGTAATATCCAATATAAAATGTTCCACTTAAAACATAAGTTCAATGTAAAATCGATTTCGGATAAAAGATGTGCTTTTCAGAAATATACAGTGGAGTCTCACTTATGCGAATATGAGGGGGAACATAAAATTCTTCTTATAAGTGAATGCTTCATATAAGTGAATACAATGTGCATGTACTAGCAGGTTTTGTGGTTACTGTATTTTAATAAATAGAGAATAATTCTTCTTAAAAAATGTCGTTTATTAGTTTTGTCAATGTATATGTACATACAAAGAAGAACAGAAACAAAAAAAAAAAGAAGATATATTTGATATAATCACAAGCAATAAGGTACATGTAACTTAAGTTACATCTTCAGAAATGTGCTTATTTCGTCTTTAAAAACTCTATTTTATCTTGCTTGTTTTTCCTGCAAGCTACATATTATATAAGACCTGTTCACAGTCAATAATAACATCAGACTCTTTTTCGTTTACATCTTTAGAATAGACGAAATGCTTCACAATTATGTGAAAAAACTCTTCTTATGATTGAATAGTATTTACTCAGGAGGATCACATCAAAGGAAGGAATCACCCTTTGTATAAGTGGAAGTTATACTGAATACCGTATAAGCGAATAATG
Source organism: Julus scanicus (assembly GCA_034698625.1). NCBI lineage: Eukaryota > Metazoa > Arthropoda > Diplopoda > Julida > Julidae > Julus > Julus scanicus. The sequence continues at coordinate 3,951 of JAQGBW010004006.1, read as the reverse complement.
CATTACACAGGGTTAAATGGAGTTTTGGTGAGGAACAAGAAATTGTTTGTATAACTGAATGTTCACATAAGTGAGCATCGTATAAGTGAGACTCCACTGTAATCGCTATATATATTGAGAATCAACTGCACAGTCTGTATTGAAGTAACTAAAAAGATACCAAAAAGATGCTTTTTTATTCTTTCTGAATATTTATCATTAAAATTTGTCATTAATAAAATGTTCTGGAAACACCATCTGTGTGGTTCACGGTAGTTGATAGGGAATTGGTTCTATCTGCATGAACTCTTTGAGCGTTTTAAAATCTTGCTATGGAAGAATTTGGTGTTTCAGCATTATCCACTATTCCAAAGCAGGTTTTTTTTATACTGAGCTTATATTTTCAATTCTATGAAAACAATATTCAGTTCAATTCTATGATATTTTAAAATCACAAATTTGGTGTTGCTAATTGCTATCAAAAGTGCGCAACAAGTGTAATGGTTATATTATTTTATTAGTTGAGCAATAGTGAAATTTGCATATAGTTGGCATATAATCTGTCTTTTCTTTTATTATCAAAATTCTTTGTTAAAAGTGTTATGATAGTTTCATATTTTCAGTATTCAAAGCAAAGCCGTTTACAAAGGTAATGCGAAATCAATGTTCAACTTTGGTATTAGCTTTTGTTAAGCTGAATTTCTTTTTTAAATATGCAAAACCACATGCTCAGGACAATCAATGGACACTTAAGCACTAATCCTCAATGGTCGGTAATCCTTTCAGCTAATTGCGCATTAAATGGACGCTGACTTATACAGCTTAATGTTAATTGAATTGACGTCAAAGCCAAATCCGTGGCTGCTTGGAATAATTTGGAGGCGTGTTTGAGATAAATATACTGCACTTGATAATTTATCTAGTAATTAAGTTGTCCTTTGATGTTAAATTCATATATTTCTGTTTTGGTTAGATCATTTTATTTTTTAAATCAATTGAAATGAGCTGGGCAATCAGCATTTGGCAACATTTCTTCTATTTCATTCATGTTCATCCAAGTGAACATGGGGCCGCAAGTGATGGTTACTAAATCCTTGAATTATCGACTATACTAGGGTAGAATTCACTTCGCTCGTGTTGTTGCCATTGACCGCCTCTTTTCAGTAAATCACCACATAAAATTACCACCATTCATTATCGTGGAAGGTGTGGTTTAATCTGTGGGCTGTTCTTTCTGTAAGTAGAATATTGAGACAGCATGGGGTAATTTTAATTAATTTTATAGAGGACGGCGGCGTGTGGGGCAATTTAGAAACCCATCTAATTGGTTTTCCATATATAGTGTCTAATTATTTTACGAAAACGCTGAACCCGTGTACTAATTACAAATAAGCGAACATTATTTCCAAACTTTTCTGACTAAAGATCTGATCGCTTGATCAACAATATTGACCCATTGATTTCTCTTTAACTGCAGGCTGTATTCATAATAGATGACGTTTATAACGTTTATATTTGGCATTTTGTCAATATTGCTTCTAGAAGAGTTATTTTTGTAAAAGGATTTATGGTCGCCTACTTGCATTTGCTGACCATTCACGCAGTTCAAAAGTGAACTCATTCCGATAGACATTTTCTTCGATAAAACTATTTTCGACATTGCTCGTGCTTTGCTAGCAACTTCCTTTAGCTATTGGTTTTACTGTCATTGGCAGTGAATGGCCGTGTTGAATCTTTCATAAGTGTTGTTGGAAAGGGCGCTTTGAACCACCTATGTTTTGACAACTTGACAGCAGCCAATGATCTTGCCAATGCCATAGTTACAAACCTTAGCACGAGTGGGGGGCGCTACTTAGTAACCATAACCACAATTGAGCTGGAAAGGCTAATGCACTGTAGGACCTGGCCACTCGAAGTGACTGCATTTTAAGTATCTCAAGCTTGCATGTTGAGTTCAATGACAACAGGTGAAGGTCCTTTGGCCGTACTTCCAGATCTATCAACTGCACATCTCTGGTTGTTATGGAGACAAAATCTAAAAATCCCACGTTAAACTTAGGCTGGCACTATTTAATGGGCGAGAATTGTGCGAAGTTGGCAACTAGGAATCAATGTAGAATTGTTAGTTACCAGTGTTGTCAACTTAGGCTTTTTAAAGTGTCATTAGTCATATTGTGAAAGTTCAGCTAAGATTTATTTGCAATTTTTGAGGTTTCACAGGATTGTTTATGAAATCATGTTATGAAAGTTAGATGAGTCATTAGTTACCCTCGTCATGTTCGTTGTTTTCGTTACTTATTACATTACTCATTACTTAAATTAATCTTATCGAAACTACTTAAATATGCTCTTAGATCAAGCAATAATTTTGTTTTCATCCAATCTTCAACAAATAATTCATCGTTTCAATGCTGTTTGATAGTTTAGTTAATCGATCTTGGTCAGTTAAGTTGAAAGTGGTCTTACTGGGTTTATACTATATTTTGGGATTGCCGATTTGATTACCTTGAACTTTCAATAAAGTCTGTATCATTGCCTGTTATAGGTGAAGAAATTTGGTCGATCTACCTTATCATAATTAATTTTGTCTTGGTTGTATGTGTTGTTAAATATACTTTTTCCATTAAACTTTTGACGTTTATCTACGTTAGTAAATTCAATGTTAATGTTTAGGTGGTACTATTGATGCCAAATCATTAAATTTCTTTGGTTTAAAATTTTTTGTTTTGTTTTTTGTTTGTTGTTGTTGTAATTGTAATCGACTGCTTTTGCTAAATAATGTTTTTTATTTGCAGGTATCTGATTTTGGATTGGCTAGAGACGAATCGTTTAATCAGGAAGGTGGAAAGTTCCCCATTAAATGGACAGCACCAGAAGCGTTAAGGCATAGTGTAAGTACTTATCGATTTACTTCTCATCAAGTATTTTTTTTGTGCCTGTGTGTGTGTGTGGAATTGATTGAAGTTATTTATCAGTTGGCAGTCATGTCATGCATGATAGTATGTTTGAGGCCACTTGGTTTTGGGGACCGCTTTTAGTCCATTTTCGTTGATAAGTGATCTCTTCAATCTTCGTATTTTATGGTTATCAATTCCATGTGGTGGAGTGTGACCAGCTTTTACCGAAGTTTTATTGTGTTGTTTATTTTCCGAACTTGTAAGGTATAGCTGTGCATCATGTGGTTGTTTTCCCCGTATAAAGTCGTGTTCAGGCAAACGAGCACATCAACCTTGATGTAATCGGGTGACTTTTAGTGGCGTATATGTGCAAGTGCTTCCAAGATTTTAGCCATAAAAATGCATCATAAAGCCTGTCCTGTCCATGATGTTACATGCACTATACTGCTTCCACACAAGTTTAAGCCTGTTTGTAAACAGCCTGCAAACAAATGTTTGCTTTTAGTAATAGGCATGCGTAAGTACGTTAATTTCTAACTGGGGAAAACCACACTAATGGGTTACTAATGAAAGCTGCCCTGCATGCATAAGCACTGCATATTGATTTATGGTAGTTTAATCAGAGTTTGGAAAACGTAAACCGATAACCGACAACGCTTACACCTTTACGATTTTCTGACCGCGTCCCCAGTGCACATACTATGCCGCAATGTAAATTATGCAACGTCGCTTCGTTTAGTGTTATTATAGTGTCAATTTTATGGTGAACTCTTGATTTGTGGTTATATGGCACAACTTTTAGCTGCAGAAGCCTGTATAAATATATTAATATTAGAAATACACAGTGTAATTGGGTTGATGCATTTGGCGGATGTCGAGGGCAATGTTTTTGTATATGATATGTACATAGCCGATCAACGAGTTTAGTAGGGGAGACCGGGGCAGGTTGGATCATGGGGCAGGTTAAAACAATGCATGTAGCGACCCTCATGCACCCATTACGAGGCTGCGCTGTTGACATGTGCTAAGGACTGTAATAGCGCAGCTTTCCATGTTGTTGAATCGTGGATTAAGT
>JAQGBW010004005.1:0-14787 GCA_034698625.1 Julus scanicus | reverse complement strand
GGGCGTGGTTTCCGCTTGGCGGAAATGACCAATGACGTCACTGCGCATGCGCAGTGCGAGCAATCCCGCATAGCGCGCACGAATCCGCGCGTCTTCTGTCCAGTGAGAATGGGGCATAAGTCAACCTAAAGTGTGGCGAAGCTGTCTGCTAGTGACGTCCCAACTCCACTTTGTACGTGACTTGACTTAACGAAAACGTGACAGTGTGAAGGAGCCTTAACATTCATTGTATGTTTTACTAGGCTGTAAATACTTGTATAAGGTGCTGTCCATGACAATTTATGATATCATAAGGAAGTATCATACGTTTGAAATGTTATTATTTCTTGAAATTCATCCATAATTATTGAAAAAGGCTTAGCTTGGTTCACACGTCTGGTGGTGATTTTTACTGACAAAATGTCGCCCTGTACCTGACGTTTGAGCCGGGTCTTATAAAAGAGAAAAAATAAGAGAAGTGTTCGCACCCAAAGGAATAAATTGTTTTTTTAAAAAAAATACGATGGGCGGTCAAAATGTGTTGCATGTTTGTTTATTATTTGAAAACCAGATGTCGTACAAAAAAAACTGAAATAACCATTTTAATGAGCAGGATATTTGCTATTTTTCTATGTAAAACCCGAGTTTGTTGACACATTTATTCCAAACATGTTGATCTTTATGGGCTGTGGCGTAGGCAGAATGGGACGTGCTTTCCCTCACAAAAAAATTGACTTATCTTTAAAGTTTCATATAAGTTTCAAAGTAGGCATTTTTTAAGTATCATAAAGGTATCTACACAGGTATCTTTAGAGTCTGATTGATTTCATCATGAAACCTAAGAACGTTTCGTTTTGGTATCCATTAGGTATAGAGTGGAAACGTATCAACATTTCATTTTGGTAACTTTAGGTATAAAGTGGAAATGATCAACATTTCATTTTAGTAACCTTTAGGTATTAAATTGGATTACACTTTTGTTATTGAGGGTCTGAAAGTAGACCAATGCACGTTAGTGTGCCACTTTGCGTACTCCTTTACTTCACAGTAAGGGTTACAGTTGTAGTTGTATACCATGCTACTGGCCTGCTCTTCAGTTCGGGAATGTGTAAAATTACATCATTGTATTTTTTGAGGAGGGAGCTATAAACAAAACTATAGAGGATGGTTGTAGTGTTTAAATTTTAAAAAAATCGTAATTAAACTTAAAATTTACTAAATAGATGCATCTAACTTGTTTACCTCGTTAGAGTAACATCATTTGGCAATTGTCTATTCATAATACACATAGGCTTTTTATTTGTTTTCATGAAATGTTCAAGTTTTGTACACTCTCAGCACATTTGGTTCTAAAAGAGAGGTCAAACTTGCACAACTTACTACTTGCATGGGAAAGGTTTCATTCCCGTGTGAGTGTGATTGTGTTTTTTTTTTAATCTTTTTTATTTACACCTCATTCTTGTAGAGTAAACAGATCCATTGACACATGGGACCCATTGAAATATATAGCCATATATAGGTCTTATTCTGGGTCAATTTCTGAATATGTTCCATGTATAACTAATATATTTGAAAAAAATGTATATTTACAGCTAAATTCCATATGGGATATTTTTTTCTGACATAAACTAGAAATTTGTGATCAAAGTATCTTTAAAGTATATTTATTATTTCAATTCAATTTTTTTTATACTTATAAACGTTTCTGTCATAACTACATATCTGAAACCTAAAAGAAACCTTGAAATGTTTCATTGCTAAGGTTTCAAATCTGTATACCTCTAAGAAACCTAAAGAATACCTTGATACCTACTGGATACTATAATTTAACTAAGTTGATATGTTACATTTTTGTAAGGGTAGTTTTGAAATAAATTTTCAGAATATATATTTTCAATATATGACAAATATATTGTAAAAATAATTAGTTTTAAAATATTCCAGATATTTTTTGTCTGCCGCAACTAATTTTGGCATATTTTAGTGTGCCACGGCAAATTTAGGCAAATTATTGCATATCACAATCGTGTTCACGATCGTGACCAAGATAACATTTATGTATTGAGTTGCTTACAAACTTGAATTTATACCTTTCTCAATGTGTCAAACACCTGATTCATGTAAAGTTAACAGATTTATTGATATGAGACCCATAGAAATATGGGAGCTATGGATTATGGAATATAATTTCAGGTATTTGTGTAACATAAATACCTGAAATTGGGCCAATTTCTGAATATGTGCCATATATAACTAATATATTTGAAAAAAAATATATTTCCAGCTATATTTTTTCCATAAGGAATACGTCTTTCTGACTTAAACAAGAATTTTGTGATCAAAGTATCTTTGAAGTGTGCTTCTTATTTTACTTCAAATTTTTTGATACTTGTAAACGTTTCTTTATATCTACATATCTAAAACTTAAAAGATACATTGAGTGTGAAAAAAATACCTAAAAGAATCCATGAAATGTTTCATTTCTAAGGTTTCAAATTTGTATATCTATAAGAAACCTCAAGGATATATACCTTCATACCTACTGGATACTATAATTTAACTAAGATGATACCTTACATTTTTGTAAGGGTTGCCATACAGTAGCACACATTCATTCGATGAATTGATCGAAGACGTTTAAGAGTTTCTCTATACTTTCCTGCATTAATTGTCGATCCTTATTGCAGAAAGTCAATAAGGATGACACTAATGTTCTTGTCACAAATCGACGTTTTCATACGACCACTTTTTTTTGTCAGTTACAGTTTCGCGTCTTTCTTAAAGTTTAACCACCAACTCTGTACCGTGCTTTGTAAAACTCATTTGTCACCATAAACTCCTAACATTTCACTCTGTTTCAACACTCAAAAACTAATAACACTTCGTTGTTCCTCTTGCGTGAAGCGCCATTATGTTTTTTATAGTTTGTTTGAAATTCTGCATAAATTGTGGCGCCATGTAGTAACCTAAAACAAAAATTTCCTCTTCTTTGAAATGGCTATTTCAGGTTTTTCTGTTATGACGTATGGTTTTGACTGCTTGTAGGAAATTAAATGAAAATTTGTTGCTGTCTTCAATATCTGCAACCAAATGATTATTTTAGTTTTTTAATGCTGTTCGTTATGTTTAGTTCGGGGCCAAAGGTGTTGGCGCCCGAATTCCTAGGTTAAAGGTTGCAGCCTTCGTGGCATTCTCGGGCTGACCAGCATTCCTTGCGAGGTTTGCTGGGAAGCTCGAGAGTGTCAGGAAGGCAGTTCGGGTTGTACAGTGGTCCAGGTCGGACACTGGTTTGGGGGTGCACCCACCCGCGACTTTTAAGTTCTTTTTCGGGGTTTAACAAGTTGTTGCCCGCGTGTTTTTGTTTGCCCTTTTGATATATTAAACAGTTATAAACCTAAATACGGCGAGTTCGGTCTCTACTATGAACTATCAAGTGCTACAGCCCTCACAAGTTGTATTAAGTCCTGCAAGTCGGCGGGCAGCTGTGCTTAACGTTGTTTTTATATTATTTAGTTAATAAACTGTTTGAATCATATCATCGTGGCCACAATAAATAATGATAAATGCATTTAGAAGAAATTTTATGAGACACTTAAATGGATAAGGTTAATTATATATAATAAAATAGCAATTTCAATATTGAGATAAAAACTACCAAACCACCTTAACTAAGACCTCAAATTTGTCGTTCTCAGAAGATAAGGAATATCCTTCTTGTTAGTAAAATTAAACAAAATGTTTTTTGGGCATGTGCGAATACATTTTTCATTTTGTTCTATAAAAGAGTTTTTCCATCTCAATGATTGATGTCCCAGTAACCGGAAGATGCCTCTAATTAAAAGAGAAGAGATAAGTGAGCCTATAATAAAATGTGCCCTAACTCGTTAAGTCCGCATAATTTGTTGCTTGGAGTGTGCCTCATTATGATTGGGATGCGTCATTTTGTTGAGGTGTACAACGAGAATGCGGTTATCACCCTCATATAGCCAGCATGCAATTTATGAGCGAAATTATAGTGCGGCGAATTCATTAATGACGGAATGAGAACATCGTTTATATTAATACCATGACGCATTATTCGCACAAATATTGTGTGATGCAAGGGACAATACACAGAAATTGTTTAGGTTTGATTATATCATCCACGCCCGCATGAATTCATAGGCTAGAAACAGACGCTATAAACTGAATAAAGTACACAATATCGTGTTAAAAAGGTGAAGCACGTGCAGCATACTTTTAATATCCAGCACAGAATAGTATAGTCGAAATCTAATATTTATATGATAAATATATTAACTCTCTACTAGGGGAAAACCTTACAGGTTCCAAAAATAAAAAAATTTCCTCGGGGATTTCCTTTTTTTAACCATGCAAATCCAAAAATTTTGTTTAAAAATCGTGAAAGACGTATGTATGTTTGAATATATTAAGATTTCACCTTTAGGTTATTTGCGGAAGTTACGCATTGAAGCAAAATTAAATTCAGCAATAAACGTAATAGCACTGGAAAACTGGCAGACCAATGGGAATACAAGTCTAACCATAAACTGATGCTGATTATGCTTTTTTTAAGTCTTTAATTAAATGAATATTTTTTTCAAATTGTGGCATGCAATATAGGTATTTAGTGGAGCATTAAACTATAGTTGAAAGGTAAATATTTGGTTAAGCAACATGCACATGAACACTATTTATTTATGCTAATTACAAAGGACGCTATAATTACGCTTGCTTTTATGAAATTACCTTATGAATTAACCTTAATTAACTATATCAAAATACGGCAAATTTGAGGCTAACAAGGCTTGGAAGCTTGCAGCTATTGGAACGTGTTTTTTAGAACTTTTAATTATTGAGTTTGGTACTGTGGTGTAGCCTACCCAAACTTTTAAATGTTTTGTTCAGAAAATATTGTTTTTGTATAATGTAGCAAATCTTTTTTTCCTTATTTTGGTACTTTTTAAAGAAAATGAAAAATCTAGATCCCCAGGACTCAACGTGTTCATCTGCCCCATTAATAATAGAAAACACTCAAAGCACCTGCTATATCGATCTAATTTTTAGGAATATTCTCTAAAAATTCAGTCACTTTTTCAGATTGCTTTCAACATGGTAATGATGCACATGTGTATCATTTAGCCACGTGCAAAGCTGTTTGTGTATCCACTACACCCCATGCACTTCAATTATGCACGATGTAGCTAGGTTAGGTAGGTATATAACCCCGAGTACAAAATACCTTCATAAAAGTAGGAGTTGGAGGCAATAGGGCCTACGCTCATTTTTATTCAACGTTGTCATAACATGAAATATAGACAGGTTTCCCCAGTTTATGACACCCAATTTTAGCAGTTAGCTTGTATTTTGGTCTGCCCTTCGAATTTTTTATGGAGACATCCCATTTCAGGTAAACATGTTCCCATCCAATAGGTCCCTTGGGATTTATGGAGTCCTTGCTGCCAAAAACATTCAAAATTGAATGTATGGGTGATGTTGTCAAAATGTCAGGGCTTAATTGTCTGAGTGTTTATAATTCTCGTTGTGCGTAGAAGGTGAATTAGCAATGTGGTGTAATAATAATATTTTATGTAAAGAATGATAAGTAACACAACTCGATCATTTGGCAGCAATTGATTTAGTTTTATTTTTCAAAAAAGATGAAAGGTTCTGTACTGGTAAACATTAGCGGGGAATTATATTGATCTGACATCCATGGCGATTTGGCTATAGATAAACTTGGACAATGAGGTATTATTTACTCTCAAATACGGATCTGACTATGACTCTTTGCTTTCGGTAGATAAACAATAGCTGAGTAAGCTGCCTTTGTTGTTGAAATCCATGTCAGGATTGAGTTACCTGTGTTTTCCAAATTTCGTTTACTCGGAAATCTCGATATTCCATTGACGTCACGCATCATTTACTGACTGTTTTGCATATAACAGATTAGGACGTTAAAATTTAGTGGAATAGTATTGCCCTATTAAAACTAGATGGATATATATAGATTTTTCACCTTAGTACTTGTAAATGAAATATAAAAATTTAAATACAGGTTTGCCAGAATGTTGGCAATCACTTATAACACGCATGTATTGTCATGCAGCTATTCCTCTTCTTAGCATAGTTGTATACAAAGCTGCCATCCAATGTACACCGTTAACTTGCCAATTTCCTTCTATTGAATTTGCCATGAATATGGCAGGTCTCTACGGGTCATTTGAGCAATTGTAATGAGCCTACCACGTTGCGATCTTTTAATACCAATTAAACGTGCTTGGAATTGCCAGCAGAAATCCTTGTGCATTAATGCAAGTAGGCCCATACAATGTTTTCGAAATAAGCCTTCTCTCATGGATGAATCTGCCGAATCACGTTTGCCTTCCTAGCACGTCTGCTTGCTCCATTAGACAATTAAGCACACACTGCATCGTAAAAACCTGCATTAAACTTAATTCTGAAATGTTTTAAAGTTCTCCCTGGGTGCAATTTACAGCAGCTAGTAAAGGATTCGAGCAACCGTTGAAAGGTCTACGTTCGTTTATCATATTCCTCCCTCATCCATTTTTAATTCTCATTATCTATGTTCTGTACATGCATGCCCATGTGGAAATTGGCTACTTTTCCATGCTTTCATGTCATTTTTTTAAAACTCTTAATCGGATTTTAGGAAATAGCCTTGTCATTGAATTTGAAAAGGACATCTGACATTGGTGGTATGCGAACGGTGACCCGATATAGTAATTTCCAGGAGTCTGTTGGGAGCCTATTCAATGTATCTAAATTAGTCCAAATTTGCATATTAAGAACTTGTTCTAGGCTAAATCTGTTGAAGAATTTTGCTATTATAGTTAATGAATTCATTACACATCATTTATACACATTACAGATTGAAAATCCTTTTGTAATCTGAGTTTTACAAATGCTCATTTCATTTCGAATATTTGCTAAGTTTCTAAATAGCTAAACATACATCTACTGGCTGCAAATTTATAATAATCACTAACTTCGAGCTGTACATATCTTAAATGCGCTTTTACCCTTTTATGAATTTTTGAATGTTAATGTTCTTTTTAAGGCCAATCGACCCAAAGGGGAACAAATACACATGCCATCGTTTTGAATTCTAAAAACGGCAGAATGTGAGCTCTGAACATGAATGTAAATTGTCTATAAAATACCAAGTATGTTGTTTACAATGTTTGTGTTTTCAATAAATGTTGTCTTATACTGTTTTTTAGTACATTGCATTACACATCAATTGGAGCGGTTCGGAGTATAAAAACTTGTCAATAAATAATTGATTAAAGCCGAAATGACTTTCTCTAGGGAATTAAAATCTCATGGCAACAAAATATCAAATTTTCTATGTTGAATAAATTATTATTGAAAACATAATTTAACAACTCTTGTTTTTAGTTCAGAAAACTATTAGGACAGATTTTTAGATACAACAAAAAAACATTTACATTTTTATATTGTTGATTTTATAGGCTGTCCATGAACAATGTCATTAAATGACAAGAAGTATGTGGACAACATATTTTGTAACTTATATGGAGAATATCATATATACTATGTCCATATATGGAACACAAGGTACACGCGACATATTGTACACATTTGTGTAACAAGAGTTGTTACTGAGTTGCACTTAAAGAGTCTACAACAAGTAGGACAAAACTATAGTTTAGTCTTAGTATTTTGTTACTATTGTTATCATTAATGAGTGAGATCCCTTTCAACATCACAAGCTCAATAGTTTTTAGTTACATCTTCTTTATCATTTAATTGAATGATCTTGAGGATTCATTAAAATTGTTGACAGTGTAAACCATAGTTCTGTATTGCCTTAAGCTGTTACTCTAAATGAGCTTCGTTGATACAGATAGCTATGGATATCTTTGAAGAAAAACTGTTTTTTTTTCTGTACATCACTACCTATAGTTTATATTTAGGTAAAATTTCCCGTCTCTAAGGTTATCTTCAACTGAATATTTTATAAATATAATCCATTAACTGGTAAGAAAATTTTTTTGCGCCAAAAAAAAAATAAGAGAAATTTCTAAATGGATATATTACCCCGCTTTTTTCTTTCAAACGTCGTATCATGTAAACATTACGCTACCAAGAGAATGTGAAACGTTAAATAACTTAGAGAAAATTAATGGAATTGTCAGCCAGGGTTTTAAGAACCCACTGTCGCACACTAAGCTGTGCTTTTAACCTGCATTCTTAGCTTGAAGACATACTTTTTATTGATATTTCCTTGCCTTTTTTACTTTTTTTTTTTGCAGATGGATTGTCTACCCTTGTGCTATCTTTTGTTGCTTCAGCTATTGTGATTTCGGTTGTACTCATCTTTGCTGCAGTTTTGGTCTATAGAAAGAAGAGGCGAGCTTCAATATTTTATGATGGACAAAATGCCAGAGATGCTGAAAGAGGAAACATTTTGCTAGCGGCTGAAAAAGGAAGTCGCAATCTGAGCTGCTGTAGGTAAGAAATATTTCAATTTACTCGTATAAATTGTGGAAGCATTCATCCAAAAAAAACATATGTACATGCAATGAAGTGAAAACGCAACGTCTCTTTGGAGAATTACAATATTGCACAAGAAAAATTGGGTTAACATTGAATTTTTTATTTAGTGATGGCAATGAAAATGGTTCTTTTTAGCAAGGTTTTGTTTTGCTTTAGCAGACCCTGAATTTATATAATCAACGCCATACTTATAAGAATCGAAGGTCCCCTTAATCATTAGATAATAAGTAGTTGTGGGCGAGGCCCCTTTGTGTCCTGGCAAACCGTACTTTCAAACTCAGTCCGTCATTAAACGGCCCTGATTTAAAGGCTTAAGCCAGAGGATCAAAGTGATATATGGTGCCATCAGTGTCATTAAAACAATTCGATGACAAAATCCGCTTCATTTTTAAAGACATCGTGTCACTAAAATTTCTAAAAATTCAAACGATGATTCAGTAATTTAAACTAGCAAAGCCATCCAAAATTACAACTCTGATTTAATTTAATGTAGTGAAACTCCATATGGAAAATAAATGCATTTTAAACTGCATATAAATGGAGACACTGTTATGCATTTTTGAATTTATTTTCAGAAATGCATTTTCTATACGTATATGCAATCAATGTAATCTGATTATACCATATCATCAATTGCTGCTGTATTAAGACGAGTTACTTCCACACTGTAGAGCTAGTGTAAGTGCTTTAGAGAGTAACTAGTGTGACAAGTTACAGTCCTTGAGTTGAAATTTGTAACATTAGGCTAAAATTTGTATTAGTCCATTCCTAGATATGTATATTGATGCTGTGTTGAAGGGAAAAGTAGTTCAGCCCCATGTTTATAAAGAAAACATCCAGCTGCTACAAATGTTTCCGTTGTTTTAGCCACCCCCTGTGAATATAAATTCAAATCTTTCTTCTAATAGACTAATAATTAATCAACCTGCAATGGAGATTGTTTATAGGACGTCGTCGTCATTGTCTTTTATCGCAATAGTTCCATGAAGGCTTCGGTTATTTACTAAGGAAATCCTGCATCCGAGGAAATTAAGGCAGAATTAACTCGCCTACGCTTATTCTTTTGCTTTGCTGGCGCCTATTATAATCCTCCCTCAAAGTCAATACACTCAGAATATCGTCCCTTTGAATGTTGTCATTATTCCTTGGCGAAAACACATTCGACTAAAACGACGTATACAGTATACTAAAGCTTAGTTGCATCGGTTGTCTCGACAATGAATTCCTAATTTTTAATCGATATTCGGTTTTTTTTCTCATCTTCCTGAAGTTTATTCTCTCGTGTTTGGTTTGCATTAGCGAGAAGATTTTCCCTGTTGACAAATCTTATAGGGATTTGTCGAAATTTCAATAATAACTTCGAACGTAGAGCCTGAAACATTTCCATTAAATAGAGATTGTTACACTAGAGCGGTAATCTTAACCGTTTATTTCCCTTTTTTGGAGAGTATTTCATATGATACTGCTTCATTTTTTATCTTTCTTTCGTCGATGGAGATTTTGTACGAGCGTACAATGGGTTTATTCAATCATGCACATATACTATATCACAATATCTTGGAGATAAGGCCCTGCATTATACATGAAGTGAATTATAAAATAATTGCATTTTTAATGTATTTTTAGTCATTTTTTTAACCAACAACAATCGCATATGTGAATATCACAAGCTTATTAAATGGAATCAAACTCAATCTAAATTTTCAATTTCAGATTTCAGCATGTTTAATATTTATTTTAATGGTTGCATGATTTAACACTTTTAATGGTTGATTTAACACCGGCCTTCAATGGAATTAGAAATTTGATTTTGAAGGAAAAAAAACCCGTGGGAATGGGTTTGAACATTTTAAATTTTAATTCATAGTTTGTCATATAGTATTATTTTGTCTCTTATGAAATTAGGTACATTAAAAAAAAAACAAAAAAAAAAAAACAGAATGCATATTTAAATTTATATAAAAATATAGTGAACTTTGTGTGATATACCGCTGTATTGCAAACTGATATTGTGCAATACATGAAATAACATGTTTCCAACGTTTGAAAAATGTATTTATAAGCATCATATTTATTCAAGTTGTTATACTACATAATATTCATTGTAATTTTCGAGAATATTTTTATTTGTAATGCTGAATTTTTTATAAACGGAATTCATTAAAATGCCTATTTTCATGATGGGTGAATTCGAAAGATGACATTTTCCATGACGAATAATTAATAAAACAAACATGGAAATGATCACTAAATGAAAAGTATAAACGTCGTGTATTCTTTTATGAACAAGATGAGCAAATGCTCACTTACTGAATTTTTTTTATATTTTTAGCAACGTGGATTTCACTGTTCCATATGTTGTGGGATCCTTGCCACCACTTACGTTCAACAGGCGTGTTATGTCCGCCTCTGATTTGAGTCAGTATGAAAGTCCTGGAGAAACTTCTCCTGTGCAAGGGGACCTTAGCAGAATGCCAATGCTCACCAAACAGTACTCAATGGACTTAACAAATACCTTAGGTAGGAGATTTTTTCTCATCGATTTTGGCCTTGGAGCCTAAAGGATTTTCATGTTGTGGTTCGTGCACTGCAGTCGCACATCCTGCGAATCCACTTACTAATAAGGCCATTGTCAATTGAATTGCCAATTTTCTTATAGCTCGATGCAGTTTGGGTGCACTTGATCCGGAATTATATAAGGCAACTGACAGCGACGATGACCTGGACTTTCCTGACGGCCACATTGGCCGGGTTTGGTTCACTTTGGAATATCAGAAGGATTTAGAAAGGCTTGTCATCAATCTTATCAAGATAAAAAATCTACCCAGTAGGATTGCTGGATCCATCAATGGTTGTGATCCTGTGATTAGGTAAGTAAACAATAGTATGTACTGTAATGGACGCATGCTGGACAAGCATTAATGTTCAAAGTACGTTGATCCGATAAGAATAGATCGTGACAGATATGGCAAATTGACTGGAAAGTCAAGCAAGGTACATGAAAGCTGAAATTGTCTTCAAAATAGGATTTTTTTTGACAAATATTTCATTGACAAGTTGCAATGATAAAGACATCGCAAGTATAATAGAATAAAGCTTATTAAATTAGGAATTTTTATACTTATTAATTCCTTACTAAGTGGGATTAAAATAAATCAAGCGTAATCTGATAGCAGAGTAATGCAGAGCATCCTTAAATTCATATAGATTTGAAAAATCAACATTATTTTAAACGAGCTGAATTTGCATCATTGGGTTGCTTAATTGTCATGCGTGATTTCACAATAAATTGACATTAAAAGCTTTGATCACTTTTCGTTATTATATAATCTTCTTTTGGATAATCTAATATTATCTATCAAAGCCTTGCCATATTTTAAATGTTAATTGATCATGGTACGATGAAGACGAATTAAGTAGGCTACAAATAATAACTTTTTAATTAACTTTGATAAGATAATTTGTATTGATTTCATAATTTGTGGGTTATGCAGGAAAATATAAGCAAACCACTGTTAAGTGGCCAAGGCCAGGAACCACAGCTGCTCAACAAACTGAAGCTCAAGCCTCTTCTAAACCTCACATTTCGCTGTCTTGAGCTAGTTTTGACAATTTTTCTGTGCAGCTGTGGTATACATCTGGGACTTGAGACACAGCTTAGTCTCAAGCTCATGCGATTTAGTAAGCATTTGTGGTTTTGCCCTAAGGTACGTCGTCATCTTATGGTTCCAGGTAATACAATCGATGATGATTTATCAGCGTAATTCCATCAAATAATCGCCATGCAATTAGCCACATCTACAACAAAATAGACTTGAAAACTCTTTAAAGATAAAGGGCTTTAAATTGAATTTTATAAACTTGAGTGTTAATTGGCTAATTTTGAAGCCCTGCATTTGGAGAGCATAAACCGTACACATCATTGGTCCTATTATATATATAAGGCATTATTTTTATATTTGGCGGCAAATACTGAAAAATTTGGGATTGTGGTTCAAAGATCTGCATATTTCAGTAACCAATTTCTACTAAATCTGGACATTCTACAGGAAGGCTATTCCATCGATAGATTTTCGCGTCTGAACCACAACTGGTCCCAATTTAACTTTGGTAATTGTCCTTATCAAATCTGTCTGCCCTACGCTGGACCATATCTATATCCTGAATATAGCGCTATATTCGAACATTGAAAGACTAGAGTAATTTACTTAAATATTAGCACACACAAATTGGACTCCGTATAATTTGTTTAGAGTGCGTAATAATATATCCCGTATTGGTTTAAAAAATGTTGTTCCGTTTCCATCAAATATTTCTTTTGTGTTTTCAGACTTTGTCTACTACCAGATGATAGACGATATCTTCAATCGAGACAGAAGAAAAAAACTTGCAATCCAAGATTCGACCAATCGTTTTGTTTTCAGGTAATCCGTGTTCATTCCCAAAACATACTCTTCTATTGAGCTTGAAACATTGACTTTCCTCTCAATTTCAAATCAAGCCAATGGTTTTGGTGTTTGCAATCTTTTTGATCAACTTGGGTTATCCGTGTCTATTAATAGATTTCTCCCAAGTGTTTGGACGAACGCATTCTCAGAATTACCGTACTTGATGTCGATCGCCAAAAAAAGTTCAAGAGTATTGGACACGTTATTTATCCACTGAAGGATTTAGATTTGACTGTGGAAGACAGACTGTTTTTAACTCGAGATTTATGCAGGACCGTCACCGAGGTAAAGCCTTTTTTTTCAGTGCTGTGGAATTACACCTAGGACATTGCTGCTAAAATGTATTCAAATATTTTATTTTAGTCACCATCTTTTGGAAACGGGGAAATCTTACTTTCGCTCTGCTATAATGACAACATTGGACGATTGACAGCTACAGTGTTTCATGCTAAGAGTCTCCCTCGAGTTGCAGGTAATGCTTAATCTTAAATTACTTCCTAGAGATTTTTGCTCTTCTTTTCACGTATACTTGAATAGAAAATACTTGTTTCTTCAGACGCTTCTATCAAACATTAATGTCATGTGCTTAACATAAGCAGGCAAAAATAGTCGAACAAAAAATTATACATATAGTCTCATTGTTGAGTCATGAAAAAATCTTCATTTTGCTAAATTAAAGAATCACTATACATTCCGATACTACATCTTGAAAATAATGTTTTATGACGCGCATGCATGCCGAGATGTAGAAATACATTTATATTATCTTTTTAAATATGTTATTGTTTAGGAAAACATTTTCAAAATATGTGCAGGTATTTTTCTGAACGAAATACGATTTAATTCGTATTGATTTTTTAAATATAAATGTACAGCAGGATTAGTGGTTCATAAATGAACTAAATACTGTGTAATCCAAATCCATCAACACACCTTACTTATTAATTAGATTTAGACACTAAATTCATGTTTGTTGGATATTTCTGAAAACTGATTTTTAATTTAAATTTGGGTATAAAATATTAAAGTTCTATATTTAAGACAATCATGGATATTGTAAATATCAAATTTCATTATTTAGCGATTGCTGCAGCGTGAACCCTAGCAATAACGTAGTGAATTAGTCAATAATTACTTCAGTCAACTTCCTCCCAAACTTTCCCATCATCAAATCAATAATCCGACAATGCATTTCTTTGTCACTCTATAACTCACTTTGTCACTTTGTCCTTTCTTGAGTTTTATCCTTCCGCGTGCAGTACGAGGGCCTGTAAAAATCTCTTTCCAAGAAGCCAATGCGAATGTAGTTGTTAAACGAGATTTGAGAGTATAATTAGCTAAGAGGATTTCAGTGTAATGTGGACTATTTGATGTATTTTAGATACCTACGTGAAGATTTCGTTTCTGCAACATAATAAGACGTTTAAGAACAAAAAAACGTCTGTTGTCAAGCAGTCTTCTAATCCTGTTTACAACGAGTCTTTTACATTCAAGGCTTCATCCTTAGAAACCGCAAGTGTGGTTCTACACTTAATGCAATGCACTCCCGGACATGGAAAAGGTAAAATACATTTTCAAACAATAAATATTTACAAACAAAGCTCACACTAATCCACATGAAATTCAACATCTCGCATGATACTTATTCACAACACAAAAATCTGAACTAATAACCCAAATAGATTGAAATAGTAATTCTAAAAACTGCCATGTCGTGGTTTTATATTAAATGCTTTAGACTAAGATGCTGGGTTCGCTCCCAGGTCGAGGTCGGTGGGAATTTTTACGGATGGGAGAAATTCCCAAAGTGGCGGCT
>JAQGBW010004004.1:0-14788 GCA_034698625.1 Julus scanicus | reverse complement strand
TTATAGGACCAGTCATTTTGTATTTCCAGTCATTTTACACATTGGCTGGTTTGACACATTGACTGTAACATATATACATTACATGGAAATGTAGCTAGTGTACTTTTATTTTTAGGCACATAGACTTGCCACAAAACTTTGTAAATGTCAAAGGTGAATTTAAAAAAAAAGCTGCCCTATAGGCCTACTTGGCATATCTCGTCCTATATTTTATGAGTAACGAATGATTGGAGGGGAGAGCAAATTCCTGGAGTTGAATCAAGCCAAACAGGTATTTGACCGGTTGACAATGAAGTTTATCGAGTTTTTTAAAGGTTTAATTACCTAGGTATTAAAGCTGAGTATAGTAAGAAAAAATACATTATGCAGCTTTAATGCACGCACAACTTACATTGTATACATACTCTTTTTAAGAACCAGTTTTGGAAAAAAACACGTTCTTACAAATGCTGTAATTTCACATGGTTTCAAGTTATTTTCTAAGTTAACAGATTTCCAGAACAAAGCATATAAAACTATCAGTGAAACAGCACTTTTTAAAATAATGAGGGGGAGGAAAGGAGTTTTTCACTGCGTCATTTATAACGAAATCATGTTTTTCATCATTCTTGATTATAACCAGTCCTCCTACGATAAAAAAACCATATATACTAACCAGGTAAAACTAGAGTCGGTGGTAGGAAACCAGTTTCAAACTCCGCAATCACATCATATTCCATTTCTCTAAGATAACCTTGAATCGATTTTAACTTACCTTTCTGAACTTGTTAAACTTATTTGATGACGGAAACCTGCTTATGCGTAAACACAATTTCCAAACCGAAAAATGCTGACGAATTGTATTGTCATAAATGAACGGGTCACATACAGTATCAAGTTTAGATAAATCAAGACTTAAGTAATCCCCACTATATAGGCCTATACAGCATAGACGATGTTGTTAAATTAAGACTACAAATTAAAATAAAGCTTCAACTTACCAATTTCTGAAAAAAAGAACAGGCGCACTAATCTATAGGTGTGTTGGTCAAGAAAACCAAATCACTACAATACAACATGTGTTTCCAATAAAATAGATCTTTATTTCTATCAATACAACATTGCAACGATAAAATAAAAACAAAATCTATATTTTCTATTTTAAATGACATGATGTCCAGCAAATGCCTTGATAATTCATCCAAAAATCGGCTTCTTCATCTCTTCACATTTATAAATTACCAAATAAAATACAACCACATCCAAAAACTATAATCCCAAGTGGGCCGAGTTCCAAAATGCAAATGCGCGGAGTAATTACTACAAAGTTTTTCCAAAAGATCTGGCAATTTTAATGAGCTTCTAAAAAATGAGTTTTTGTAATCCGAATTCTCTAATAAGAATTCACACATATTTCACCGATTTAAACACCTTATATTTCAAGGACCCCATCCCACTACTATACTGTGAATTTTCTGATACAAATTCAAACATATATATCTCACGGGATTTCAATGCTCGTTCCTTAAATTTTCAAGGACCCCAGGCCACTACAACTAATACCATACTATTTTCCCATGCAAAAAGTCTGATAATTTTTCATGAGAGTCCGATTAACGGAAATTTCCTAAAGTAAACAGGAAATTCCAGTAAAATTCCAGACTTTTAAGTCTACTGGACATCATGGACCATCTAGGCAATATATATGCAAACATGAAATATGAAATGCAATAATCTTTTTACCAGCAACATAATTACAATCAGACAAATTTTAAGTCATGAAGACTATTGTAAACTGACATGGAGCATTTCAAGCATGCAAAAAACATAGTAAACGAACAAGCAATATATATTTAAATATCAGGGTGTCCAGTAAATATCCTGGAAAAAACCAAGCATATTTCAGGGATTTTAAGGCTCATCCCTTAAATTTTCAACTACCCCACCCACGACAATTATCACAATATTTTTCCATAAAGTATGAAAAAAATGTGTAAGGAATTTGAAAAAAAATCCCTACTCTGACAAGAAATTCAAGCATAATTCCTGACTTTTTCGAGGATACATTTCCCGATTTTAAAGACTGCTGGACACCCTGAACATACAACACTTAAGTATTTTTATACACAAATTTAACCAGCCTGCTCACATAAGCAAAACGACTGGTTAAGTAAAGGGGGTGTTCTCAGAACATACACTCTATATATCATTGATATATGGGACCGTATTTCACCAAATATGCTAAGCCATGACCAGATGACCACCTGCCCTAAGAAGCCGTTCAACACTCAAAACCATACAAAATCCATAGGATTAAGCGTGGGAGCGTCAGAAATATAGGCCTCAAAAGGCTTGCAATCCCTGGCAGCCTACTGTAATTACGTCCTCTTCTCATTTATTAAAATGAGTCAAGAACACAGTTAGCTGAGACTTATACTAGAATATTTGGCAAACGAAACCAACAACAAAAAAAGTCAAAATCCACGAGCATTTTATATTAAATAAGCAGGTTATTACTGCCTTTGAGAAGATAATATCAAAAAACAAGATTTTTTAGAATTTTTATTAATTTCTAGAAAATACTGCCTAAAGAACATTTTTATTTTGAAATAAAAATGGCTGGAAAAATGTGCCGGTGGATAAGCCAACCTAGCACAATAGTACTCGTGGATTTTGGTGACGTGTGCTCGGAATAATACCTTCCGAGACACACAGACACTAAACACTTCAAAAGATTACAAGTTATTTAAATGTTCATAAAAAATTAGTGTAAAACTACGAGGACCAGCCTCGACATATCTAACATGATAATGGTCAGAAAAGTCATTAATTAAAACAAGAGACATTTGTCGAAGTCATTGATACAAGAGAAAGTTTTAAGAAGTTAGTCAAAACAGAACACTGACTTTAGACACAGAAAGTAATTGGTGGGATTTATAAAAAAACAAAACAATGAAATACACAAATGAAAGTATGATTTACCGGAAGTATGAACGTATGTACAAAAACGCTCTCGACTCATTGCGGTTAGTTACTCATTGGTGTTCGGAGATAGGCCAGCCACCTTTCAGAAAACCAGAGAGTAACGCAGGCAACCGCAGAGCGAGATTGTCATTTCCCTAAAATCCCAGTTTCCATAAAGTTGTCCTTGCAAGAAAACTGGGGCTTAGGGCCTCACCGTCTGATTTACTGGCATTGCAATGAATAAGGAGGGCAAAACTGGTAGACTAGGCGTTGAGAGCGTACAGTCTTCCTCATGATGCCCTTTTTGTAGTACTGGCGGATGGATCTGCTCAGCTTATCGTAATTCATGGCCGGCCTGTTTTTGCGCTTTCCCCACAATTTGGCTACTTGGACGGAATCCTCAATCTTGAAAGTTCCCTCGCTGCGTTCCTGCCATCGTATGCAATTTCTGTAGATCTGTGGGTTCAACAGCAACTCCTTCAAAAATTGCCACAACTGAATGTGGGAATGTGAACTTTGTCTGGTGCTCCTTAACTCCAATCCATCCACACTGTTATCATCTGCAAAAAAGAAAAGGGAAAAAATACATGTTAAATTTCATTTTTTTTTTATATTCATGGCCTTGTATCATCTAATCTAACATGCAGTAAACAAGCGCTGCTGGATGTTAATTTTGGAGAATTTTTATCAGCGCAAGCCCAGTATTATTTGGAAAAACCACGTAGGCGTTTACTCGGAAACGACAGTGCCCAATATTGAAACCCGATTGCGTTGCATAAAGCGTTTCTGTGAAAGTATTTATTAAACATGGCGATGACTCACTTTAATGGTGCAAAAAAAAAGCGAACTCAGTGGCAATTTTCCAAACAAAAAAACCGTTGGCACACAAGGCAGGCATAGAGTTTAAAGGGTGCATTTTTTAAAAATCTTAAAACAATGATAAAACCTCACGAGGCAAGCAGTTTGCACTAAATGCCTAAATGTTAAATTAGAAGTTTTCTTCAACATGAATCAGCTAAGACTTTTAAATAGATGTGTAAACCTTGAAAGATGGGTGGTGTTCTTACACTTTTGTGTAATGATGAAACACCTATAATCTACCCAACTACTTCAGCTAGATTAAAATTTGCACAAACCACTAATTCTAACTAAGAAACTAATTATCATTTTAAAAATAACCATCTGGCTAGTTAGTCCTGTTCAGCACCTCCTAGTGACGTATGATCCTTTTACATGGAGAAAAAGAATGCAGCCCACTTTGGTTTGCAAAAAAACTGATCAGATTAAATTTTTCACTGCTTCTCCTTATTAATTTTGCGAATGCAGGCATTCCACATGTCTAAATATCTCACTTAATCTTCTGGATTTGATTTATTCAAGCTCGTTCAAAAGGATCTCAGTGTGGCCCAGTCCTTGAAATGGAACCCTGCCAGTTGCATCCATTGTTTGTTGTCAATGCAAAAATTGAAAGATCATATCTTGCAACAGTTTCGATTTAAATAGTCTCCTGTAGAAGCTCGCAGAATAGCATCGTTGCATTTACATGAAAGCTGAACCTGATATAAACTTGTTTTTATCCCGCCAACCCTTATCTAATGCATTGTGTAGGAAGAATAGCAGGCAAGCTCTCCATTTTTTGCATCTCATTCTAAACTTATGATTTAATGAAATTCCTTGGTGGAGTAGCCCAGCCTCAAAACCTTTTGTAATTGCTTTTCAAGCCTTCTAACACTCCCACAAACACCAAAAATTAACAACAAATCAAAGAGCCCGAGAAAACATCTCAAAATGAATACATAACAACTATTGAAATAAAAAGACTTGTACTAACCTTCACTCAGGGCTCCACTGTCGCTGCTGTAATCACTGATGGCACTGCTCAAATTTGGAATAATGCTTGGGACTCTGAGAGTGTTGTCTACTGGACTTGGTGTGTTGATGTCCCTGTTAGCTGCAGGCGATGGTACAGGCGTACTAAAGTTAGGAAGCGTATAACCGAGAACATGTGCTGGATCCGGTGATGGAGTTGGTACCGGGTGTGGAGATGTAGTTGGTGCTGGCTCATACATTTCAGGCGAACCTAATGTATGCCATTGTAACATGCCTATGTTAAAAGAGCCGAAAGTGTTGTCTACTGGACTTGGTGTGTTGATGTCTCTGTTAGCTGCAGGCGATGGTACAGGCGACGTACTAAGTGTAGGAAACTGGTAAACGGGAACCTGTGCTGGCTCCGGTGATGGAGTTGGTACCGGGTGTGGAGATGTAGCTGATTCTGGCTGATACATCCATTGGCGGGCTGGATCATTTTCAATTGCTGAAAATACATTAATAAAGTGTTAGAAACTTATCTTAGAAGACGGCATAAGCCAACTTAGCCAAGCAAATTGCACTATGCGTGTCCTTACCCATTTTCCAGACTTCCAGCTGGGCTGCTAAGATGGCAGCACCATCATGTCCTATGGGCAACATTTGAGCAAAATCGTACTCTGACAAGCCACACAGGATGACACCATCCACATTAAAGTATTCCAGTTGAACCATAGGAAGGTGGAAATGTGTTAATTGGAAAGCAATCCATTTGTGGACATCATCTTTGTTCCAATCCTTTGGATCTGCAATACAAACAATGCGAACTCAGTAAAAGGTATCTTATTATAAACACTGGACAAAAAAAAAAGCAGAATCTGCAACACTATATGGTGAAAAACTGACGTGAAACGATATGATCGAGTCAGTGACCTAAGTCACCAAACAAATGTCATAATGCATAACTTAATCCTCAACAATGCCAACAATTTAAGCTATTAGGTACGTAACATAAGAAGTAACATGTTCAACACTGCATCATAAATATAGTCTCATAGTAAGTTTTCGTTTTGTTCTGATGATTTTTTTTGTTTAATTTCCATTGCAACAACACCATAAAATGCTAATAAGACTTTTTCGATAACTGATACTTGGCGAATGGTAAACTATATTTATACCATATCATAATAACAAGCTGGAACCATTCCAATTCATAAACAAGTTTTCTAGAATTTCAATATATATAAATGCTCTCCATGCATATCCACATGTAAACAATTAAACATATTTATACAGCTAGCTAGTTTATCATAAGCTGCTTTCGTCAAACAGAAACAAAACTGCAGACCTTAAGTTTCCCACACTGGATCAGTGCCAGATTTCCGATGAAACCTACACGCCAGCCAGCATAAACTAAAACTAAATAGTCACGCTAATATCTATACATAAACTGAGGCAGGCAAATGGGAAAACGCCTAACTTGGAGTGAAATCCAATTCCATTCAACAAAACTCTTGGACGGCATTCAAGGCTAAGCACATTTCAACTTGTTCAAGTGTGTTGCATGTGTTGTTTCACGAGCCTCATGTCATTGAATATGTAATATTTATATATACAAAGGTTTAATCACGAATATGGGTGTGAGACTAAACTAAACTTGGTGTAGGCGCTCCATGGCTCATTTAAGACTGCAATGACAGACGCCTATTAGAAATGACGCCAAATTAGCACGGGATGGACATTGAAAATCAGCAAGGTTCGCACTGTTTGTTTATATAGAATTTAACACGTGTAGCACGAATTGCCAGGTGTTTTTAAGGATAATTTTGTTGTCAGTACTCTAAGAATAACATTACCCAGTAGGCAACGGCCCTCCTGCAGATGGATAACTAACTATTTCTATGTAATGTTGGCTGCCTTGTAAACTTAATCTATAGGATTAAACTTAGAAAATTAATTAAGGGCGTCTGGTACCCTATGTATTTCAATGGGTAAAATGGGTTAGTTCGCTCCATTATCCAACAGGTAGCGCTCGAGCTTTTTAAGTGCCAAAATTAAAATTTAAACTTAAAATTTGTTATTTTAATAAAAACTTAAAAAGTAACAATTTAAATCGAAAATTAAATATAACAAAACCTTGTATACGTCTTAAAGAATGTGCATACATTTTTTTAATTTTATTGAAACCTTTTTATTTTGAAAATTGGGTGAAGTGCAAATTTTACCCATTCAAATACATAGGGAACCAGACGCCCTTAAGCTGGTATCACTTAATTTAATAAATAAAAAAGCATCTATTACACTCCAGAAAGATCGAAGTCTAAAAATAGAAATATCGGTATTTCCAAGTTTACCCCAATTTTTAAAGTACATTTTTTTTTGGAAAATTATATCCCCCTCATCATACTTTAAATCGTATCTAATTCTGTACAGTTAACCACGCATTCGTCATGTATACATATTTGTTTGATGCAATCGGCTATTTCTAAATCAACATAATGAAATGCAGTGTTCTCATTATTAATTGTATAATCAGCTTTTGTATGCATGAAAGGCCGCACAAAATTCACTACTAATAGAAGGTGGATTCCATGAAGTGGATTCATGGACAATAGCTGCCAAAATCTCACCAAAAACTCGAGATGAAATTTAAAAAAAAAAAAAAAAATCGCGTCCCTTATCACCACGATGAATTTAGGTTGGGAGGCTAATGTCCCATTTTCGAGGGCAAGGTAGGAACACACGTAGACCTACAGTAGTATAGTTTGATCTGACCCAATAGCCCAGAAATGTGCACAGAGGTCAATGCATGAATGCATGCAATAATATAAAGAAATCCCAAAATTATCGTATGAAGCTAGAAATTTAAGACTGCATGCTCAAGCATGTATTTTTGGTAACTATTCTTTTCTGTTGATGGCATTGGTTTTCAAAAATTAATAATAATGCAAGACAAGATTTTTTTTGCCAATTTTAGGCTGTTTTGAATTTTAATAAAATATTCATTCGCGACGTTACATAAAACTAATACAGTTATGCTGTGCAGACAATGTGCAGTGCTTATTGAAAAAGCACAGATTTTCAAATAAAGTCAAGTAAACAAATATTTACCTGCAGAGATGCCCAGTTGTAAGCAAGTGTGCTGGATTTCCTTGAGCAGATCATCCCAAACACGGTCTTGGAGGCCATCTTCAATTTTTATTTGCGCACTGGGGGTCGTTATGGAAGATTGATCAAAATATGCGCCGCAATTGTCCAACTCGGACATTTCCATAAGCTCCTTTTTAATGTTGACTTCATTGGAGAATGGACTGGTTGAAGTATTTTCATAGTTCTTTGTGCACGTTTTAAGCAAGAGTACATCATCTTCACCTAGGCCTACGTTTACAGAAAATTCTCCATGATCATGACTTCTCCAAAGACCACAATTATCATAAAGTTCGTCACGTTTATACATTAGGTTTGAGTCTTGATCAAATTGCGTAAGACTGCTACTAGGAGAGGGCACTTCCCTATCCAAATCATCCCTGTGCATGATATCTAGCATTTGATTGAAAAGCAATTCTGTATCACGATAGCTGGATGGTACTCTCTGTGGCCTCTGAAACAAAAAACAAAACAAAAAAATTAAAACCAATCTTAAAAACAATTTTTAACCAACATTATATAGCAAGTGGTGGCGTGGGTACACAAGCTTGTTTATGCAAGATAAAAAAAGTAGCAGTTCCGATTATTAAAGAATCGGTTTTAACAAGCCAAAACCAGTAGCTATTCGCAGATTAATAATTATATATAATAACAACGTTTATGTGGAAACTATCCTTTTAAACACAGGAAACAGAATAAACACGTCATATCAAACTTATTGACAGAGCTAACAATGATGCATGCAGGTTTCTTTACAGAAGATTACATGTAAGCTCTGACCTTAACATTTTGAAAATTTGTTGCTTAATAAAACACCTAGCAAGAATTATAGAAAGTATGAGCAGAAAATCAGGCGTCGATATATAGCACCTAACAATTTATTGTAAGAACGAATTGTTTCTATTCGACATTCTATTACAAAAATATACATATTTCCCTTGGCACAAAAATTAGCAAGTATGCATTAGGTGACCTAGTGTGTCCTTAACAGTGGCGGCTCGTGTATAGGCACTGTGGAACTGCAGCACCCCCTATCACAGGGGCCATCCACAGGGTTGCCAGTTTTTTTACCGATTGGTCTTGCCTGACTTTTCCTGACTTTGCCTGACCATTATGGCAATTTTTCCTGACTTTTCCTGACTTCTAAAAATATTTTTCCTGACAATATTTCAATAACTTGGCAAAATTTTAATTATTTTTAAAAATGTACAAAGGATAGCATAATTTTCGTTTCAAATACACAATTCAATCGTTAAACAAGAGAAATTTGATCTCTACGATTACACACCCCAACAGCAACAAGATTTAAAAAAGCAACCATATTGTCAATAGTATAAAGCCTTATTTTTTTTCCTGACCAAATTGCTAATTTGCCAGACTTTTCTAGCAAAAAATCTATTTTTTCTGACTTTGCCTGGCGTTATTTTTCTTGCCTGACTTTGCAGAAACTGGCAACCCTGCATCCACCAGTTAATGAAAAAAGATTAAAAACAATTGTATTGAACTGTACGTGGTTTTCACAGCTCCAGCGGCGTGGTGTTTGACTGTTTTGCGCATGCGCACATAGGAAGCTGCACGCCAGGCCAAGGGAAAGAGCACTGTCGCTCCCACAGTGACCACTGGCGTGCTTTACAGCATTACTACACAGTACCCTTACTAATTTTGCTACGAGCAGCTGTAAACTTAAAGTACCTGAAAAGGTCCCACATTAAATTTCCCCGCACAAAACTACAAAATGTGCAATATGAAACAGTGCATATCGCTATTTTCAAAAAGTTAACTCTACGTTCCCTCGCGAACACATCTGGCATTTAAACAGTACATGTCAGGTGTGTTAAACAGATGAGGTAAAATGATAAATAAAAGCAAATGGCAATAGCATTCGCAACACTCATTTATTTGAAATGCAATAAGAGCGCACAGCGAAAAAGCTGTGCTAGACAGCTAGAGATACGTGCAACTATTTTATTAAATTGATTAACTATTAGAATCTAATAATAAATTCCGATCTGCTGATACAACTTTTAAAAGTTCTACACACAAAAAACCAAGCACAATTTTGAGTAGTTAAGACAATTTTGAATCGCCAAG
The DNA here is from genome assembly GCA_034698625.1 of Julus scanicus. Classification (NCBI taxonomy): domain Eukaryota; kingdom Metazoa; phylum Arthropoda; class Diplopoda; order Julida; family Julidae; genus Julus; species Julus scanicus. The sequence goes on along the minus strand of JAQGBW010004004.1, from coordinate 4,801 downwards.
ATAAAACGCCATTTTGGCTAGAAGTTAGATGTACTTTCAAAAAACCAAGCGCAGTTATTCAGAAAGTTATTAAAAAAGAGTAACTCACGTTCTCCATTCTCATATCCTGACAATCCATTCTCAAACACAAGTGTAGATAGCAAGTAGCGTGAAATATAATGCGCGACACAAGCAAAACAAATTGCGTTCACTTCCCAAACAGCGCAATAGCACAAAATAGAAACACGTCCAACATAGCGTACGAGCAAACTTGGAATGACTGTTCCCGAGAATACAACGCAGGCCAGAACAATAGTTTCCCCCAACAGGTATGACGTCTTTGGCTTTCTGGCAGCCAATCAGAGAGCGCCGTTTCAACCGCTTGTAGAGCCAATCACAGACAAGTATACACTTGTTAAAGCTGAGGTCACGGGACCTGGCACTGCCAGGCTGGTTTATGTTCCTCTCCTCCACCCTAGATGTGCTACTTTTCCCCTCCCTTTTAAGCCTCCAGACGATATTACCCCTTAGGAACCCCCTCAGCTACCAAACTGGTCAAGAAAATAAAAATTCCTTTGAAATGTTCTTAAAATGGACATGACCAGTTCCACCTGCACGTTACAAAATGTTACAAATTAAAACCAAATCCCTTAGGTACACGTATCCAAAGTTGAATTTTTTCGACAGATCATATATTTATTATTAGAATCTAAAAGCTAATCAATTTTATAAAATTGTTTCATTATGAAGTGATAGCAGATAGCGCATATCTATAACTGAAGCTGTGCAAAAATCCAGGGTATTCAACAGGTTCAGGGCACGTGTTCGAACCCCTAATTTAGATTTAAGGGGTTTCAGGGAGGGTTAAAAATCGGCAATAGCGGACTATTGTGGTTGACTTAAAAAACACTTGGCTAGCATGTAATGCGGGGTTTGTGATGAGGTTGGACAAGTAGAATCCAGTCATTAACCACCAACTCAAGAATGCATTTTAGGTATTTTACAACTGGGCAAGGTTTTAATAAGGCCCTTAAATACAAGGAGGCTGTTTGCTTTCAAGGAGGTTATTTGTTGAAGAAAGAAAATATAAAAAAAAAATCCCCGAAATTGCTATGGCATGCAAGAGTAATTTTTCAAACTGCCAACCCAACTGGTCGCAAATAAACCCTAATTGAAGGAAAACATTAAGCCTTCATAACAAGAATAGAGAAGAAAAAAACAAGAAAGATATAGTCAAGTCAACCCAAAAATATCCCCTCGCCTAGTTTTTATGAATAAATTATCCCAGTCATCCGGGCTGCCAAATGAGTCCCAGATACCGAGTAAACCCAGCCATAGTACTTATCTTTCAACTGACTATTAACAAGTAAAATCAATTAACATTTAGTCTGGAAACATAAATTGAAAAGCACTTAGGATGAAATTTAACGCGAGTTTAACTACAGTGCAGCATTTAAATTTGGTTATAGGACATGCTCTCCATGCTGGACTTTTTCCCAAAATATGAGACTAGACCAAGTTACATGAGAACGTTTTAGCAAGAAAATAGACACCTGATGAATACATAATAGCCGAAACGTTGTGTGATTTTATTAAAGAACTGGATTGGAAAATGCATATGCAATACTTAAAAAAGGTTCCTGAGAGTTCTGGATGACTTTTAAAAGTTTAAAAATAATGTGCAACGATGGTGGTACCAGCTTTAGTTGCACGTGCATAGTACAACTTGGTAGCACTCGAGTTATCATTGGTGATAAGGGTGACCGCTTTGTGCGATGAGTTTTTAAATATAAGTTGCATCATTTGATATCGATCGTTCTCAGGTTCAAGGCAACATGGCCTAATTGTGCTATGATTACATGGATAGATGACAATTGAAATATAAATCAAAGTTAGATTAGTTTTTCGTGGGCTTGCATATGCAAGACAATATAGCACTCTCACAAAATCGTGGTATCGTTAATCAACTCAGCTAGTTTTCATTTGGAACATTAATATGTAGCACACCCTTCAACTTCATCAAAGTCAAGTTTGCATGCATGGTCAAATTTGATGGTGATATAGTTAATGTTAGAAAATGTACGGTGTCAAATGCTATATATCTAATATTATCTTCAGTGTTTATATCTGCAGTGCTTCTTGAATTTATGCATGAATAGTTAACAGTTGCTTTCGTTTTTATACAGTAATCCAACATAAAATCTGATAACTGGATTTTATATGTGTGTGTGTTTCATAATACCTATATTCACTAACTTTTGAAGAAATCTTAACTTTACTAATTTGCAAGTGAATGTAACTATCAAGTACGAGTAACAGTATGGCTGATTAATAAAACTAATTAGGTAATTTGTCGTATTCTGGGAAACCTTTGTATAGGATTAAAAAGCATTCCAATATTTTCACCTAGGTTGACATTTGTTCAAAAAAGTCACCAAAGGCTTGGTTATATCATTTGAACTTAATTTTATACTAAGGGATTTAGGGCAGTTTATTTAAGGGCCATATAGCTAAGGGACATTTCTAATTTCAAGTTTGAACTAAGGGATTTACGTTTCAAAGCCTTCAAGGGTTTTACAGGACATTTTCAAGTGTAAAATAAGAACATTCCCTTGACCTTCCTGAATTCCTTAAGGGGGATTACAACCTATCCCTTTCAATGGGTAAATTTGCAACGACACTCACAGCCAAACAAAAAGAGCTTAAATAAAAATAAAAATTGTTTAAAATAGCTTGTTGGATCAGCAAGTGCATCATATTGTTGTTTTTCACTATAAATCGGTAATTGTTTTTTAAAATTATTAAATAAGTCTGAAAAATGTCCGTTAATTTGCACATGCTGCCAGCACGTGCAACATGAGAATGCAAATTAACGGTTGTAATCCCCCTTAATTGGTATTTTCGTGCCCTAGATTAAGCCATCAACATGTGACTTTAAACTAAGAAATCTATAGGACGGTATATTAAAGGGCCCATTTTTCAAGGGAATCATGCCAGCGTTGATTAATTTTAACTTTAAACCAGATTGGTCTGGTTTAAAAGCAATGAGGCAATTATATTTAGGGCTTAAGTTTAACACGCCTTTGAATATACATGTATTTTGGCTAACTGGATAGATTGAATTAATCGAAAGCACACAGTAGCAACCAGCTATAGACGATATTATACTTGACAATGCATGCATAATTTGTTTTATCTATTATGTATTTATGTGGACCGACAAATGGGCGACATCCTATCTTGTACAAAACTTTTTTTTATAAGCTAAATATCTTACCAATAAAAATGGCCGCCAGTCCAGACTTGGCGACTATAGCACTATGCTAGTTTATGATAAGCAAACCATTAGAGCAAGTTTTAATATGAACTTAAATGGCGACTGGATAGATGCCCTACATTTGACGAGTATAAAAACTCCATACAGTAGTTGGAATTGTTTTGCCAAGCTAATCCATTAACCAAAATGAAAATCGTTAAAACCCTTCATCGAAATCAGCACTTTACAATTGAGATTGCAATTCCAGTTATTAGTACATGTGCCAAACATGTAATCTTTGAGTCTACTGTTTTCTTTGTCCTAACCATTCAGGGTTAACAATCTGTAAAATTTGGATGAAATCGTATATACTACAACAATTTAATGTCAACTATATATAGCCTGCACGACTCTTACAAGTTACCAAACTGCAATACTTAAGTGTAGCCTGAAGGCAATCTTAAATATAGGTTTCATGCATCAGCATTTTTTTTTTGTAAATGGTATACTGAAGTTGATCTTTGGTGTGGCACTTGTACATGCCTCATGGTTGATTAAAATTAATAAAGCATGTCGTCTGCAATGGATAACAGCTCAAGCCCTGTCATCTTTCAAACTACCCTATATATATATACTACGTTAACTAAACATTCTCACCATGCAGCCAGATCAAATGTCTCCCTGGAAACTAATTATTAAATGTCGAGATATTAAATTCATAGCAACTAATAATAATGTTACGTGGATGAAGCCATTTTTTGCATGGATCTTTTACGAGATTCTTCCTTATTGCCAATATCACCCGATCATGGTACAAGGCTCATTTCTTGGCACTATATGCACAATTTAAAAAGATAGCTTGTAATAATGTCATTTTTATGGGCGAGATTATCAAGCATAATTAAGTTTTTCATTTACCTGCCGGAGCAATATTGGCAAATTATAACACTCGGATCTTATTATAATAAAATTGGATTCTATATGGTCTAGTGCAAGAGTGGGTCGTATTTAATCTTATTATCAGCGTGAAAGGAACTGCTATAGAGAAGGAGTGATGGGGAGAAGAAAAAAACAAACTTGAAACTCTCTCATGGTTCTACCATAACGACGAAATCAACCTTGACTTTTCATCATTATAAAATTTTCTTCATTAATTTTTATATACGAATTCGAAAACACGTATATACACCAACTACATAGACAAGGGCGGCATTTTCCCTATTTCTTTGTTGCGTGGTAACCAACCATGGTTACGATTTTATACGGTGTTTCGATGACAACACAGCAGAAACACATTCAATAAACTTATGTTCTACTGTGGTAATTAGAAGTTCGTCAAAACACAAAACTATATACCCTTGCTCAAATTTTAAAAAATAGACAGCTCATCAGAAAGCGTCCATACAAACGGAAGAGCCCATGTAGGATAGAAAAGGTATTGAAAGCCATGTTTTATTGAAAGCCATGTTTTATTGAAAGCAATGGTATTACTTTTTCGTTTTTGACTTTGAAATGGTAGATTTTTTTTAAATTAATAAACAAGTTTTAAAAATGTCCGTTAATTTG
>JAQGBW010004003.1:0-14790 GCA_034698625.1 Julus scanicus | reverse complement strand
TATGTAAAATTCTTTACAAGTTTGTAAAAGTTGTAAAACAAGTTGTAAAACCAAGGAAGATTTGGAAAGCATTTGAATATGTAAAAAAAATCAAGGGAGTTAGGAAAGCATTTGAATATGTAAAATTCTTTACGTGTCCCAATTTTTTCCTCATTCATTTAGAATGTTACCAAATATCGGGAGTGGATCGGCGAAACCACAGGATTGGAGTGACAAGCAAATTAGGGATGAGGAGTCTGCCATTAAAGAAGCGCTTACCCGAGATATACAAGAGGGCATCATAGGTGCCGAATTTTTCACCCCGAAACACGCCATGATCATAACTTGGAGAAACACCACGTTTAACGGAGGCACGCAGGGAACAAAAAAGATTGTGAGTTTTGATTTTTAGTTATGATAGATTATTCTAAAACATGCCCTTATTTATTCATAGTTTTGCTTTTTATTGCATGTTCCAGACTAACACGTTTCAAGCTGTTATGGCCACAGATGAAATTATGAGCTATTGTATATTTAATTATGATCAAATAAAATGGACATCTGCAACAAATGCTGGTGGTGGTCCTGGAGACGGATTAGGAGGAAATACTGCCTTTGTGAGTTTTTATTTTTACAAATTATAGTTGTTAAAATGCTTAAAATCACAATTTTTTAGAATTTATCTTATAAAGTGAAAGGACAACTGTTTAAAATAATAACGTTATAAATTTAGGTTGGATTTAATGCTGGAAACGGAACCCGAGCATTTGAATACATGCCCTATTCCCAGACGTCAAGGATTCAAAATGTCGCGTACAACGGCTATGCAAACGGCAAACCCGGTCGTCACATTTTTCGTATCGACGAAGAGATTTACCAAGGCTCTTGCAATTACGAACCCGGTAATGAAATTTTCACCGAAGCATTGCATCAATTTTAACAAATGCGAATTTCATCCAATTTTTAAACTAATTCGTCATTTTCAAAAGGTCTCGGAACTCCTTCTCTGTTCCTCTCGCCTCAGACGGGAAACATGCTCGGAGGCGTTTTAGTAAACATGACAGGCCCGTGCTTCGATAAGGACCAACGTATCAAGGCGAGATTCAAGGATCAAGAAATCAGCTGCGAATTTCGCGACCGAAATCACGCAACTTGCATCACTCCACCAATTTTCTACATTGGCTACGTCGATGTCTACTTGACTATTGGAGATGGCGCTTTCCAGTTCAAGACAATGTTTTATCTTGGTAAGATCCGCCAGTAATCGTTCTTAGGACAGTTTATCTTTTTTATTGGTAAACTGGATCAAATCACAGTTTATAATAAATATTCCTTTCGGGAAATACGTAGAACCACCATCAGAATCCAAGGAAGTGGTTTACGTGAAGAACAGGGAGGAAGTACATAACCTGAATCCGTTGAATCTGGAATTGGTTTGGTCGTACGGAAATCTAACATTTAACAAAAATGCACCCGTGTCCATAACGCTGTGGGGTTATCGGTAAGTGTTTCTTTGATTTATGGAATCGTTTGAGTTTTGTTTTGCATTTTTCCTAAATTATTAATGTTTTTTTTTTGTTGTAAATTTCCAGTGAAAGTGGACCTGTCCCAGAGATTGTGTACATCGATTCCTTAGTGGAAGCAACGCCAAATACCGGAAATTATATCTTAACTCCGGAAATGTATGCCGAAAGAGACAACGAAGACACGAGGGATCTTGGATTTGGCTTTATTCAAGTGAATTTGACGAATCCTTTGGGAGAGGGACTCAGCTTTTCCCCGTAAGTAAATTCTAAATTGCCCACGCACTTCAAAATTACTTTAAACAATTTTGAATTCATTCTTTACTTTTATTTTTAGGGCCCTCTGGAGTCATCCTGTGCCTCTTGCTTGGTACTTTTATCCTCAATGGGAAGAATATGATGGACCGGAATGGGCACGAATGAATTGTGACATATGGATGCAGAAAGAGGATCGTTTTAACACATTTTCAAACGGCGTTCCCCGTTGCCCGTGCACGTTGAACCAAGCCCTGTCCGACAAAGGTCTCTTCGGCCCCGACCCCGACTGCGACATGAATTTGAACACTGGGTGCTACACGCACAAAGAAGCCAGGCATTGCGTTCGATCAGGAGTCCCAAAGTATGAATAAATCCCTTTTTTTGCTTGCAAATGGGAAAGTGCACGAAAATTATTTTAAATATACATTTATTTTAAAAAACAGTTTTGACGGTAATGGGCAACAGTGCTGTTACGACAATGATAATTATCTAATTCTGACTGCCGATACCCCATATGGAGGAGCTCCGTCAAGGTCTCATCCATTTGGAGGATTTCCTTACTTTGATGTCGGAAAGGTTAGCAGTTTACAAACAACGCTCGGAACATTTTAATGGCGTTCGAAATATTTAATCTTTAATCCATACTTTTGCAGGTGCCCAGTTTATCTCATTGGACGAACGACATCATGGCTTATTATTACTGTTGCCGTTGGCAAGATTCTGAGACTGAAGGTTGCTGGATTTACCGCAAAAACCGTGCCTCTCAGGATTGCAAGGGCTATCAGCCACCGAATGCAAGTACGTGATGTGACCTGCGAAATCCAAAATACAGAAGTGATCGTGAAAAAAAATGGCAATACCCAAGTCAAATATTAAGATTTTGTAATAAGGTACCATTTCTTTCAGCTGCTGTTTTCGGAGATCCACATTTTATTACCTATGACAATTTGGAATACACATTTAACGGTCTTGGAGAGTACGTACTAACGAGGGTGAACGACAAGGCACATGTTATCGATATTCAAGGAAGATTCGAGCAAGTCGTAGATGAAACCCGTAAGTGGATTCTCAAATTGTCTTTCTGGGTCTCTGACGATGTAGGTAAACTAAATAAGTGTTGTATCGTTGTTTTAGAAAAACAAAGACTTCAAGCGTCAGAATTAAGATCGGTGGCCATGAAAGATAACGTGTCTTCGGTAGTAGAAATTCAATTAAGAAATATCGAAGCAAGATGGCGGTATCGTTTAGATGTGCTGGTTGATCACAAAAGAGTTTATTTTGATCGCCCTCATCAAAAAGTTCAAGCTTTCAGAGGTTTGTGTCATCAAATTCATCTTTAATAAATTTCGAATTCTATGGTTTTGTTTAAAAAAAATAGAAAATACTTTGGGAGGTAACAAGTTATATTATTTAATGAACTATTGGTTTTTCTTCCAGGTGTAACGGTTTATGTCCCAGGAAATATTCACAATCAGTCTGACGTAATCGTCCAGTTTCAGTCTGGAGCTGGTGTAGAGGTTGTGGAAAGCATGGGTCACATGTCAGCTAGAATATTACTGCCAGGATCATTTATGGTAATTAGAAATCATTTAATTTTTTTGTCCTGCAAGAATGAATAAGAAATTTTTGAGAGTGGTCAACAAAATAACTTTTCGCGGAACTTAGCGCCAACTTTTTGGAAGTGTTGTCGGGAAGGATTGTTTATTTTAGAATTCTCATTTTGCCACATATTTTTCTTATAATTTTTAACAACATTGTATTAATTTATAGAACATAACGCGAGGGTTAATGGGAAATTGGACTGGCTTACAAGAGGATGAATTCACTCTACCCACCGGAGAAGTGATTCTTCCGCCGACTGCTGCTGATAATAATCTTCAAGGGATACATCAGCAATTTGGACTTAAATGTATGCAATATGGTTAAAACCAAATTTAATTGTTAATCGTTCTGAACCTGCCCAATAGAAATTATGAAAATAATTGACGAGAAATCACTTATCGAGTGCTGTGTTTTATTTTTTAAAGGGGTGGTAAAGGACTCCGAAGACACCGAACGACCGGTCGGAAAATCATTATTCTTTCACGAATTTGGCCGAAGCAGTAACTATTATTACAACGAGACATTTTTGCCAAATTTCAACAAAAAGCCTACCATTTATTCGAACACGTAGGTTGCATTTACTGAAAATAACCAAAATGGATATTCCAAAATTACCAAAATATGTCATTCACTTTTACGTATAGTTTTGATCTATAATTGTTTTTATTTTATATATAGAACTTTGACCGAAGACATGGTTAACAGAGTATGCAGTCTTTCCTATCAATGCTATTACGATTATGTGACTACGCAAAATAAAGATTTTGCAATTTCAACTCGATACAGCGAAGACAGTCTGAAGACATTAAAATCCGATGGCTTAAAAAAAGGTAAGACGCTCGATTTTTTTTATAAATGTTTGAAATAAAGACACGTTTACCAAAAGTCAAGTTTAACTGAATCACAATTTCGCAACAGTGCAAACGTGCGGCGCTTTATGGACACCTCGACATGGGCACAAATCCTCGAGGCAGTACATCGTTGGTACCCGAGTGAAATTTTTCTGCGAGCCTGGGTATTTGCTCCAAGGAGACCAGGAAAGGTATTGCACTTCAACGGGAGAGTGGAACGAGCCTGAAGAAGAGATGGCCTGGTGTGTAGGTAAGTACATTTTATTGTTATTATTTTATAAAAAAGGTAGGGAGATTACGTTTAATTTAACATTGAGCCACTGCTAAAATTTTTATTAAAAGACGTCCTCAAGAGGGGGTGAGGGAGGGGGTCTGCTACCATGTAGACAGGGTGGAGATGGGGGAAGCCATTATGGGCTTCCACTAATGATTTGGTTTTCTGTTTAATTAATTTTGAAAGGTCAGTGAAAAGGGAAATGGATACCAGAAGAAATGTGTCCCCGGTCCCAAATGTACTTCATTTTTTAAAACCTCGGGAGAGTCGGGAATTATGCTTAACTTTGTGCTAAACACAAATTTTAAACTGAAATTTCCCTTAGAGGTCATGAATTTCTGTAAATCAGAAAAATCTGAAAAAAATGTTGTAGAATTGGTATCGAAACGGGTGCTTGGAATTAACTTGTTAGGATGGGTCTTTGTAACTTTTCAAATAATTTTTCTGGATATCTTACTTTTCAAATAAATTTTCTGGATATCTTACTTTTCAAATAAATTTTCTGGACATCTTACTTTTCAAATAAATTTTCTGGACATCTTATTTTTCAAATAAATTAAGGACGTCTATAAGGGGGGAAGTGGGAGTCTGAGAAAATGTGGACAGGTGGTAGGAAGGGGGAAAGGTAAATTTTTGAAAAAAATTTGGGAAAGTTTTTTTGGCAAACTTTGGAATTGCTTAAATCTTACTGATTTGTAAAATCAGAATTTCAGAAGTGCATCCAGCAAATCAAGTATTTCAAACAAGCCATTAAATACACATTGAAACAACCTGCCGAAATAGCTCGGTATTTTATGCATGGGGTTTTGGCGTTATCTTAGAGCCTATCCTGGATCTTGAAACAATAAGAAACCAAGATTTCTGGAATTCTTCTGCAATGATTGGCTTTTTATTGTTTCATTTGCAGAGGAGGCTGTGTATAATGCACAATATGCTGGAATTACTTCAGCCATAGTTTTGGGATGTGTTTGTTTACTGTTTCTATTGGTTGTCATCTTGATTCACTTCCTTTGGGGATTGCGCAAATATGATGACGTGTATTATACAGGGGAAACTGGGTAAGTTATCAAAGTACTCTATTTATACTGTGTAATTTCTTTGGATTTCAGAGGAAGTTGTGTATAATGCTCAGAGAGCAGGAGTTACTGCTGGTATTGCTCTTGCCGTGCTCATTCCACTGGTTATCTTGGGCACGTGCCTAATTGCTTTCCTCTTGGGTAGGAAAAGGCAAACGGAGGCAGATTTCGTAAATGTAAAGTAAGTTTTCATCGAGTGTAAATTGGTCTCCCCGTCCAGTGGGGTTCTGGACCTAGTTTGTAAGTTTTATTCACAATTGACAGAAAATGATGCGTTTTCACAAAAAAACATTTTTTACAACATCATTTTTTTAGTATTATTTTGAATTGGGTTCAAAGTTGCATAAAATTGTGTTTCAAATTATTGCAGCTTTTTCGTGAATAAATGAAAGTTGTACGTTTTTTAAAATTTGTTTTGCTAATGTTTTATTTTTTTTTTCAGGCCTAGGAGAAGGTCAACTGAACTTAAAGAACTGAAGTCGTCACACGAAGATCTACCCGAAAAACCCGATTCATACGCATGAGACAATCTTTGGATTATTCTGAATTATTTTTCCCACACAAAGATTGTGTGACTGACTACTGGCTATTTAGGGCATGGTTTTCTAGACCATAAGCACTTTTTTGTATTTTTCAAATCTTGGGAAACGTTAGCAAATTTTATTTAAATTTTATGAAGCACATTTTTTCAGACTTATTAGCAATAAAAGCATTCGGCCCGTGGCCATTTTGTATAATTACCCGAAGTAGTATAATTACTTTTAATATTAAAGTTGGATGCTTATGTTGCTGGTATAAATCTGCTATTTCAGGTAGGCTTTGATTGTGAAAATTTGGATTCATCTTAATTATATTTAGATTTTAGTAATTTAAAATTTGCATACTTATGATGTTACAGTATGCAATTACCATTGTTAACGTTTTGAATACTTATAGATAAAAACAATGCGTGTTGTTTTCATTATTCATCATTCATCCCCTAAACTATCATAAATCCAAATATGCCAAAGTACACATTTCCATATTGTCCGTAAAAGTAAAACAGTTCATATTTTTAGTTTCCTATGTCGTGCGATCCATTTTGGCAATAAGAACAACGTACGCGATATGTGTTGTTGTTGCAAGTTGTTTAGCTTGGAGCTTAAGTCTAGACTGGAGTCAGTTGGGTTTATTATGAGTCAATTTTACAAGGATTTGTGCTAGTGAAATAACAGGAAATATCACCTTAATTATAAAAGAGTTTTTTTGTGAAAATAATGGTGGCATTAGCTGAGAAATTTTTGAAATAGATAAATTCAAGGAAGTATGAATTTAAATGATAATTATAAATAATCCTTTTTTTTCCATAATATTTTGTTACATAAAAACTTTTAAATTACACCATGTTGTAAAATGTACAATTTTTGTAAAATAAATCTATGTGACCAAAATTGTAGACATGATCCAGTTGATAATTTTTTTATTTCTCACTTCTGACTTTGTCACAATTGCACAATTTTGCCTTCGAAAACACCAAAAAGTGTGAGACACAGCGTATTTTAAAAGCAGGTAACACATAACGGAATTTATAGATTATATCCCTACAAAATCTAAAAAGAAAACATTTTTTTGCAAAATGTGCTCGAAAAATCGCGGTTTTTTCTGGCAGAGGATCTAAGGCACATGTCTACGTGTTTGGCTAAGCAAAAAAACCGCGAGATGAATTTATAACTACATAGTAAGAAACATATAAACGTTTTAATCGATCCTACCTGAAATCTTTTTCAAATATAGCTCGCATAGCAGACGATATCCAGCGCTGCCATTCATCCTTCTCCTCTATTCCCTATTATTTATTATATATTGTAATAATAGGGATAGTGGGAATAGACCCTGTACGAAGGATGATGTGGGCAAAGGTCACCATGTGCCAAAATTCCCTCAGTAAACGTGGTGGGAACAAGGCATTGTGGGTGAAATCTTGGCCTACCAATCCTGCGTACAGTAGCCATTGTGGGGTAGGTCTGGTCACCAGTCTGGTCACCCTGTTTCAGAATGTGGACGAGCAGTTTCCAATGCAGTTTGGATATTTTATTCCCCTGAAGATATCACCACACCCAACAAAATTGTGCTAACAATAAGGTAGGCACTCGTATGACTATAAACTAATATTTTGTTTTCCAAACTGAACTAAACAGGCTTACAAATCTATAATCAGGAAGTGCATTCAATCTATTGGCACACCAGGTCCTTTTCAGTGTCAAGGACCCTGCAATGTGACCACATTTATAATGCTTACCAAAACATACCATGATTACCACTTATACTCTGTTATTATAGTAAAATATCTGGTAAGTTGCATTCAATGTTGATTGTGTCGATAGGATATTAGGGCAGAAGCTCATTCGATATTAGGACAGAAGCTCATTGGATATTAGGGCTAAAGCTCATTGGATATTAGAGCAGAATCTCTTTGGATATTAGGGCAGAATCTCATTGGATATTAGGGCAGAAGATCATTGGATATTAGGGCAGAAGCTCATTGAATATGGCAGTCATTTTTCATGTTTCTAGTCGATTACTGTCTTGTGATCACACTTGCCACGTTTTGTAATCAAATTGTTGTATTTTGTTTTGTATATATTTATTTATGTGAATTATGTTCTCAAAAACTGGTTTGATTTCGAATATTGATGTAAATTTTTGCGTTCAACATCAACTACTCAAAGTACTCTTCGACTAATACCTTGCTGTTTGTTACTTTTAGGGATTCCAATGATGGACTATTCCACTCTATTCCACTATTATATTAATAACAATCTAATTTGATTGATTATTCTCGTGTTAAACTGTTTGATGCTAGACGAGCAAAGTCTAGCTTACTGAACGGTAAACATTTTTCTCCACAATATGCACGTGCAATGGATTTTAACACAAGTATCGAGCCATTACCGTTAATCGTTGATACGAGACAATCAATCCCTTCAATTCATAATTGTGGCTTAAAGTAAGACTGTTTGTGCCACGATTTAAAAGCACGTGATCCTGGACATTTTTTTTATACACTCTAAAAAGAGCAACATACACTTTCTGGAAATGTCAGACACGTCATTGTCTGCTCCTGCATCAAGCAACAATGGTTTGAACATGCCCACATTGACAATTAATTGTGCAAATTCGATCGTGTTATTTCCACAAACGTCAAATGCTTTGCCGAGTAGCAGTTTACCAAACCCTGTGCCCAACCAAAATTACTCAGTTTACTCTTCTGCACCGTATTTTGTGGGCAATCCTCCAGTTCTCGTTGGGGATTCAACAAGTTCATCCATTTTCGGTTCGTTGTGTATGCCTACTAATTCCATACCAACATCCACAAGACCCTATCAGCAATATATCAATTTCGCGCACAACAGCACCGGTGTTGGTCCCCAAGTGCAGCCGCAAACATATTTAAATATAAATTCGGTGAGACAGCCAGTCAGGATTTTGCCCAATGTGTCATCATCGGGAAATTCTGTCAATAATGTTAATATTGCAAGTAAAGCGCAACAATCGGTAACTCCTGCCATGTCCACCATTTTACAACAATGTTATCCAAATGCTTCATTGAACAATTGCGCCTTTAACATTAATATGGCTAACGGCACTCCGTCTTCGACAGCTCCAGTTATGGCCATGCCCGAAGTGTTGCCACCTCCACCTTATCCAAGCGCTGAATCGAGCAATTGTGGTGTCACATTTAACGTATCACATGGCACACTTTCTACCACAGTTCCGGTTATTGTTATGTCCATGGTGCCGCCACCTCCACCTTACCCGAAAGATCCTGTGAACAAGTGCGGCGTTGAAAGTAATGTGGCTTGCGAGAAACCATGTTCAACATCTCCGGTCTTGGTTGGGTCCACACCGTCGACAAATTGCAACATTAAGATTGAGCCAACCATTGAATCAACCATTCTAAATTCTAAACAGGGTGAAGCACAAACTCCAATTGATGGAAGTTGTAATGCTTTAACCATGTCTGCAAAGTCGCCTCCGCCGTATTCAGCTGCGGTATCAAATAATTGCAGCATTAAGGTTGAACCAGGTTTAGAATCGACAGTTATAAATAATGCACAGGATCCACTGCAAACTACAATCACGGAAAACACTGATTTCTTGGAGTCGACATCACCTTATTTCACTGCACTGCCAGGCAATTGCAACATTAAAACTGAACCAACATACGAATCGGCAAACTTGGATTCTGCACCAGATGAAACACAAACTCCGGTTGCCGAGAGTGCAGATGCTTTTGACATGCCTGAATTGATGTTTCCCATAAAAGAGGAGATAGACGACTCTCAAGCGGAAGAACTGACTATCGAGGTGGATCCATCAATTTACTTGGACTGTAGCGACACAGATTCACCCGAAAAGTATTTTCCCGTGTGCGAAGCGGAGGAAACAGACTGCGACGCTAATGAGCAAGCGCTATCCCCAGACCAACTCATTCCACAAGAGTGTGACATTGATCCCAAGTACATGCCGCAAAGTAGCTCGACGACTCTGCCTTTTTACCCATATCGAAGTGAAGTGAAAATTTCAACTCCATTTAGGAACTATTCTAAACAGAGATCTAAAGAAGAAAACGTTCAGCTTCAGCATGACAACAAAAATCCTCAATCGGATCATAATGTTTCCAACTTATTTTTCAACACTAATGATTTCAATTCTAGTAGAACTGCTGACGGTTATCAGAACGTGCCTCAAAGTAACCAAGTCTCGGAGTCATGCTATTCTAAAAGTCCATCAGTGTTACGGAAACTGGTGAGTTTGAATGGAAAATCGACTGTCCAAGACGTTTATCCAAAAAGCAAGCCACAACCGGTTGCCAGCATTTCCCCGTTATTCTCGGATTCCAACCTTCGATACACGCACCAATACGGCCCGCAACAAAAAGTAACGTTGACGCCGTACTTTAATGCAACACGTAGAATTCCAAATATTTTGCAACAGCAGTGTATCATGCCTCAGTCTGTTGCTAACATCGTCAACAGAAATCCTCAACTGGCTCGTAATGTTTCCAACACCGATGATTTCAATTCAAATAGAACGGCTCAAAGCAGTAATCAGAACGCACCTCAAAGTAACCCAGTTTCAAAACCTTACTTTTCTCCAATTGCACCTAAAAATCCATCAGTGGTTTGGAAACTAATGAATTCGAATGGAAAATCGACTGTCCAAGACATAGTTCCGAACAGCAAGCCACAACCGGTCGCTAGCACTTCGCAGCCATTCTCAGATTCCAGCCTTCAATCCGTGCATCAAAACGACCCACAAAAAAATGTAACGTTAACGCCGCCCGTTAGTTCAACACAACGAGTTCCGATTATTTTGCCAAAGCAGTTTATCGTTCCTCAATCTGTTACTAACAACATCGACAGAAATCCTCAAGCGGCTCATAATGTTTCCAACTTATCTCCCAACACCGATGATTCCAGTCTTAGTACACCCGCTCAATACAGTTATCGGAACATGCCTCAAAGTAACCCAGCTTCAATCTTACGGAAACTGGTGAGTTTGAATGGAAAAACGACTGTCCAAAACGTTCTTCCAAACAGCAAGGCTCCGTACTTTCAATCAACATCCTCGCCTTCGAGACTTTGCACCACAAATATTTTGAGAAAGCAACATAACGTGCCTCAATCTGTTACTAACTTTTTGGAGTCATTCAAATCCATGCGGTTACCACACGCAAGGTTTAGACCAATCTCATCTACACCACAACCAGAGACGTCGACACCTGTAACAATTTCCAGTTTGGATAGTACTCCCAAATTAAACCATCTTCAAAAGCTGCTTGGCAACGAATTCTTCATGCAAACTTGCAATTCCGATGTGGGTTCACCGTCAAAGTATTTCTTCGTTGAACAAAGGTGAGAAAGTTGAAATACGAGTTTTTCAGATTTCACGAGACTTTTTATTAAAATTTTTCTTTTTCCGCATGCCGTTCTAGTTCGGATTGCTTAACGATGAAGCAAAAGGTGCCCTCTGTTTCTAGAATTCAGATCCCCACGCAAAATCATCAGTACACGGCAGAAATGCCACGTTTGGTCAGTTCGTTGACTGACGACAATTCACCTGACTATTCCGAGCGTCTGTTTCGCAGTATTGTTGAACGCCAAATAGGTAGGTTGGCAATTTTTTTTTTGGGCTTTTCTTTGGAGTGCATATTGGGATTCTTCAGAATTTTATTCTATTCAAACGTTATTATTCAATTTCTAGTATGATTTATATCGATTAATACGAGCTCGATACAATTGATACGTGTACCGTATATGACGGGCTATATATAAGGCGCACTTTTTTCTTCAAAAAATTGCCTCCAAAATTCGGGTGCGTCTTATATCATAATTTTTTTTTAAAATTGCTTAAAAATTAAGGCGCGTCTTATAGTCCGTAAAATACGGTAATATAAGTCGGGGTGGTCTAACTTTTCAAATCAAAAGATCTGCAAGTTTACTTCGGTACAGAACATTCTAATTATTTAAGCGTTACCGTACTTGCAGAATATTTTGTTCTAATTGTTGACTAGGAGATTTTTATGTAAAATTGTATGTAAACGGATATTTTGTTAACAATAATACGACTAAAACTTTTAGTCTTTAGATTTTTTTTCTGGAATCTTGCCGAGGGCCGGTGTTTGGGACCACCCTGATATGAATCGATCAAAATTGATAGAGAACATCACCCAATTTTCCACAAAAAAACATTTCTCGGAACCTTATTCCCAATCCTCTTGTTTCCTAATGCATTGTTTTAAATGTTTATTATAGAAATGGCGTCATGGCCAGAAAGCCGCCTAAAAGAAGTGCCAATCTTGCCATGGCCCGAAAGCCGCCCAAAAGAAGTGCCAATCTTGCCATGGCCCGAAAGCTCGCCATTGGACTTTACACATAGTATTTATGCCGAACATAGTTATTTTAGTCGCCCGAAAAAATGTCCCGTTTACAAGGCTCCGAAACACCATGTGGTCTCTGCCAAACGGTTGCTCATCCGCCGCTGCCGCGTTATGCTAAACAGGCTGCATCCTTCTCATTTTAAACGCATGTCCGTCAATCTTAGAAATGTAGCAGAGGAGGACCTGTGTAAACCTAAGTGGTTAACCGAAACGTTAAAACCCCCGCTCGACCTGTTTAAAATTAAGTGTTTAAAACATAAAGATCGGAAATTCTATGCTCGGAGCCCTAAAATACTGGAAACGTCAAAATCACCGCTTGGAGAAATGCAAAGAAAACCCCTGCTCGAAGTTGAGGTCCTAGACATTGTTAAAATCGAAACCCCTTCAGTTAAACTTCAAGTTGCGGAACCACCACTCGCACATTCACTGCCCGAACAGCCAAAATCGCCGCAAGGAAAAGTGAAAGGAGAACCACTGTTCGAAGCCATGGTCTTGGACACAGTTAATGTGGAACCACCGCTCGAAGCCATGGTCATGGACACTGCTAATGTCGAACCACTGCTCGAAGCCGTGGGCATAGACACTGTTAATGTCGAACCAACAATCAAATCCGTGGTCATGGACACGGTTAATGTCGAACCACCGCTTGAAGCCGGGGTCATGGACACTGTTAATGTCGAACCACTGCTCGAAGCCGGGGTCATAGACACTGTTAACGTCGAAAAACCAATCAAATCCGTGGTCATAGACACTGTTAATGTCGAGCCACCAATCAAAGCCGCGGTCATAGACAAAGTTAATGTCGAACCACCTTCAGCCAAAGTTCAGGTTGTAGAACAACCCAGAGTCCATTCAAAACTTTCAGTTTACAAGAGCATTAATATAAAAGACAGAAATGCTATGAAACAACTGTTGAAAAGACAGTTGGTAGTAAGGCTCAAACGTTTAGAGAACGTTCAGAGGCTTTCTCCGAGACAGGTGCTACTTAGTTGAAACTGTTCAACTTCTCCGATAACTGCTTGTGTGTTCGCTGGCAAGGATGATCAGTGTTATCGTTTGATGAAAATCTAACCGTAATTTGTTTGAGTTTGGTTTACTAAGTATTTAGTTTCTGTGATCGAGCATTTGTTTATTTATTTTATAAAATACTGCCGAATGATTTGGTTGCTAGTCTCAACGGTGAAATTTTATTTTAAAAAAAAAGATAATAAAGCAGTGCATTTTCGCCGTTTATCTTGGTGGTTTTGTGCTAATTGAAATTTGATTGCAGCCATAAAATATTTTTATATAATTAATATTTAATTACAGTAGTCCAGTTAAAGCATAGAAATTAGTCGAATGCATTGAAATTAGAATGCCCTAAGTCAATCTCACATTCCTCATGCCTTCTAAACTCCAAAAGTTTACTTTTTATTTGGATATTGGTAACTTGTTGTTTGAAGAATAGCCTTAGTTAGTTGATTTATGAATACAGCATAAACATGTACGTAGCATTTGTTATTAATTTTTTGTGATTAGTTTCAGTATGAGAATTTCGTTTAGTGGATAGGGGAATATTCTAGATTGCCCTTTATTTCTGAAAACCCTTATGGTAACACTGCCACTTTAGGAATTAATATAATTCTTATAAAATATTGCATATTTGCATACATGTTTTTAAGCGATAATGTTAATTAACTATTTTGGTCCACATCTGAAGTTTCTTGAGTCACACCAAATATGGTCAAGATTTCATCTTCTGTAGGGTTGCAATTGGTGTCGGTTCCTCCTAATCCCTGCACCCAGCTACAAAAGTTCTTGGCGATTTGCTGTGTGTGGTTATTCTAGAAAAAAAAATGTACAAAATGTGAAACTTTGACATATCAGTCAATTATAATCATCCATACCAATTCTTCAGAAGCTTTTTCTATACGCTGATTTTCCATGGTCGTTTTTTCGTGTTGATGATACATCTTTCTCAAATAATTTCGGTAGGCCCTTGCTCTGAAACATTTGTAGAATGAAGTCGAATTTTTTTTTGTAATATTCCGTGATTTTCGCAAACGCAACTGATGTGAACATGTGGTGATTATATATTCTGAAAAACAGATGTTTTATTACCTTTCCATGATAATGTAACTTACAGACTGTAGTGGTTTGCATTTAAAATAGAACTTTCCTAGCTCTTTATCACATCATTTCTTGTTGTTGTTGTTGTCATGGCAACCGTGATGACTACTTTCAATTCCATACACATTCAAATGTAATTTACATTTATTTCATTTTGACAATTTTGCTTCTCACAAACATAAGATTATTTTTAAAT